>JASDQU010354498.1:0-12045 GCA_032191745.1 Picea mariana
TTTAGGCCATTAGTTGTAATTATACCTCCTAGTCTCCTATATATACCAAGGAGACATTTTCATTTTGAATCATCTTGTACTTGAACATTTAAGTGGGGTAAAAGGAGGTTGCCCCCTCGAAGAGGCTTATTATTTGAAATTCTCTCTTTTTCAAGGCGTTGAGTACTTTTTCTGAAGATTTTCTATGCTATATTGATATTTGGTTCTTAACAATCAACGGTTGTTGAGCACGAATTTTAAAATGGCTATATCCAAAGCTACATGTGTCAAAATGAGGCCCACGATACCTCATTGGAAAGGTATCATACAATGGAATATAGTGCCATAGGTCTCCAGGCCAAACAAGTGAAAAAAGGCATCATAAAATATAGAAAAGGTCACTCACGAATTTGGGGGGAATATTGGCCATACCAATCTCAGGAAGCCATATCTGGAGCTACAAGCAACGAAATTGAGCTAGAAATAGCACAATGGAAATCTAAGACAGAGGATAATAAGCCATAATGATCACATTATACAGGTCGAAGCCAGAAACATCCAGAAACTTATGAGAAATAGAAGATAACGCCAATGGGCAGAGTCAATGATTATTTTTAAGCAAATATCATTTGCAAACTGCCAGAGAACAAAAGTAACCACCTAGGGGTCTCTTCAGATTCCATTTGTAACTCCCACATATATTTTTTTTGAAATTTAAAAAATAAATTGGAGGGGAAAATGAAACGAATAGCCATGAGAACTCAAGAATCTTTCTCTTGTCCTATAAAAGATAACTCATAGCAAAAAAAATGTTTTTTTTTCCCTTTGTAACAAAATATGGTACTATTATCTCTAAGTAATAAAGAGCAGGAGGCATTTCGGAAATTTGTGGCTTTGATGGATGTAGTAGAGACTATTCTTTATGCATTTATCTTTTTCTTCAGTAGATAGGATTATGTTGTATGAATTATTTCTGCACTTTGTTTTGTTTACTCATGTTGTCACATGTTTCTTCATGGGTACAGAAATGATTTATAGATGTATCATGAAACTAATTTTTTATGCATATGTAGCATTGTTGTTTTCATTTATCATTGGAATATATGAACTACTTCTGATTCTAATTATATTATCTCTCGTTGTACTCACTCTTCTAGTTTTTCTCTCAGGATAGGTTAGAATTAGTTTATTTTAGATTAGTTTCCTTTAGTTAGATTAGTCTTAGAATTATTTAGAACTCTTTTGGGGGTATTCCATTGTATTTCCCCTTTTTTATTATTTTAATTATGAGCGATAGTGAGGCCCATAAACTCACAGGAAACGCTACCCCAAACGAGAGTGGGTCTGATTGGGAACTGCCATCGGACGTTTTCCCTCATCTGATTGAAATAATCATTTTGGTTCGTCAACTGGATCAAACATATATATGATTCTTATCACTTATTTGTATTGAATGTGGTATTTAATGAAGGGTTGTGATAGTACATTTCCATGTGAAATATGTGTCATTGTTTGAGCTAGCATCATACATGGCGGTTGATGTGGTTGAGTGCCATGTGATGGCTCAATGACTCAGTTATGTTTCCAGTGTTGTGGTTTGTTTATGGTAAGAGTGGAAATATGAAATGGATTGAGGAGTTAATGCATATTATATTTTTGGAGAACGTGATGCCCCATGCATTGAATGCATGGGACGTGGGCATTCACTTGCATTGAGTTTACCACCCTGCATTGTTTTTGCATTTCATTTTGGCATTTGAGTTTTGTAGTTGTCGAGTAACATTGTGGTTTCCACGATCGTTGTGGTTTTTGTTGGTAACTGTAGCTCAACTTTTTTTGGATGTATTTGAAGTTCCAAGTGAAGATATGTTGTTTAGCTTGTACAAATCAAATGCTTCTTCTTTTTTGCAATAACAGTTTTGGGGAAAATAATTGTTGGTCTGTGAATGAGTGTGTTGTTTGTCCATCTTTCAAGCTTGTTTTGTCATCTTCGAATGAAAGCATTCCATGTTTGATTATCATGACTTGAACCCTGTTCATGAAAATTTGTATTCAAATCTTTACTATGTAAATACAATAAGGACTTGAATTCATTTATGACTATTTTATGATCCTTAAAAAAGAATGCAAGCTCTGGTTCTGGCCTCCTTTCCACTGTTTGATATTTAAATTTTTCCAAAAAATTGGAAATATCTGTGGGTTTTGTTTTGTACACATATATTTTTTTTCTGTTCAAAGGGTTTCGATCCCATGACCCTGGAGTTCTATTCTTCATCTTAAATGTTTATCATTTAACTAGGCATGCAACATGTTCGATCTCGTGACCTTCAATTGTCGTTATACATCCCAATCCCATTGGTCTACCATGCATTTCTTGGGTTTTGACCCTCTTTTGGTTTGTTCTAACACTAGTTTTGGTTCCCTGCTTGAGATTCATGAGTCTACAAGTATACCATTTCATGGATAATACCCTTAGCCTTGAAGTCCTGAATATGGTATTTGAATATTTTAATTGAACTAATTGGGGGTTTTTACATACTTATAACTCTTTTCATAAATGAGATTAGATATAAATCCAACATCCATTTTTCCTACATAAGAAAACTTACAATGTAGTTATTACCAGTTTTGAACCCTCATTAATTTTTGAAAAATGGGTTGTTATGATTGTTTGAATAAACAATTTTAATGGATTTTATGCATAGGTGAGATAATGAGCTCACTGGTTTCATAGTTCAAACCCTGAGTTTTTAAACTTTGTGCATGGCATTTAAAAGTCGTGTTTTAGTCTAAGCTTACTAGAGTTATCCATGCATGTTCGACTCAATAACCTTTTCATTCTTGATACAAGAAAATTTAAAAAAAAAGAAAATAAGTGAATTAGCATTGGTATATTATGTTGATATGACCAACAGTGTATTAAAGAGGATTTTTTAACACCCAATTTCGAGTCTCGTTGAGTTTGATGAAATTTCTATGATTATGGACAAGATCTTCATATGGATACATTCATTATTTTGGGTTTTGAATAAATGTTTGGAAGAGAGTGTACGACTTGTGCATTACTAATATCAATAATAAATGATCTGGGTGTGCTCTCGAAAGTAATTTTATATTGCATACAAAACTTAATGTGAGTTTATACGATGATTATAAAAATCATGATGGATGTCCTAGCTTAAATATTGAACTATATATAATGTTGGACTTATTTGGTTTAGTTTAAAAGGAAGTTTATTTATGATTTTCTAGGCATGAGATTTGAACTAAAAGACAACCATATTATTTTGGAAATATTTTATGTTTTGCATATAGGTCCAAATCCCTCCATAACGCCACTTTACATTCTTCACTCCTTAAATATGAGTACCATATATCATTTAAGAGTTTTCATTCTTTTTTCCCCTATTGTATGAGTCATGAAACTATTTTATGTTTGAAGAGAAGTGTTACCATCTTGGCATGAATAATTTGACAATAAAGATAGATGATTGTGCATAATTGTTATTATCAAAATGATTATTTTATCATGATGTGAAGGATTTCAATTAGGATGAAGGACATGAATTTGGTAAATGGATGAATGTTGTTGCTTCAGGGCCAATCCCCCCCATCTCTTTCAATTTACATATGTTATCCCTTAATTCCAAAATAATATTTCATTAATTCTTTCATGGTTTTCTTTCCCCTGATTCATAAGCAAGTTCAAAGGTTTTATTTGAAATAAGTAGTGGATGTGCTGGAAATTACTGAAGATATGTTTTGCATCGCATGTATGAGATTATTATTGGCAGACATTTAAGCTTGGAATATGATTGATGATGGATGTTTTCATGTTTTGAGCATGTGTCGTTATTCTCCTTTCCATTATTTCACTTTTCATACATCACAAACCCCCTCATATTCCCAAAATTACATTGGAATTCCCATGTTCTTAATTAATAAGCAGTTGAACAAGATATTAAAGTGTTCCAAAGAAAAAGTTAAAGTTTGTCTTAAATTTTCTATTGTATGTCTATCCCTGGTTATATACATCCTTTCTTGCTAACAAGTTAGAGCTATTTCCAAACTATGTTATGCAAATGGTATTTGATTTTTACTTGCTATTATATGCATACTTTGATCTATCCTTGCACTTTTTATAGATAAGATTTTTCAGTAGAGGCAGTCATGGAAGAGGAAACGAGGCAGGGTAAGAAGGCCAAATGACTTCTGGAAAGGGGGTAACAAAAGACTTATTTTTTCAATAAATGTTGATGTTGATTATGAATAGTTTAACAAACTCTTGAAAATAGTTTTCCTAAATCTAGCTTGGAAAATATCCTTTCAAAATCATCTTGCGCCTAAAATACCACCTTTACAACCCCATCCTAGAATTTCTAGTACAGTTGTGTAGCCACATGTATCCCTACCTCCTGAGATACCAACTAACGATGGTTGAAATGATGTTGTTAATCCTCCTCAAAATCAATCTCATGGATGGCCCACATATTCAATTCCATTACCTCCCACTCCACCTAAACGGTCTTCCCTACACATTGCATCATAAGCTTCCCATGCTCAGTCAACCCAACCATAGAAAAAACTAAAGTCCATAGCCCAAAAACCAGAGCCTAGAAAAGGAAAACAACCTACCCATTATGTTGACTCCGACCAATCAGTAACATCTTCACACTCAATTACTTCTCATTCCCAACACCCAAAACTTGAGGACAAACATATCTCTTTTGGAGATATGCACCTAGAAGCATTAGCAGCAAAAGGTAAAGCATATATTCACGTAGATTCAAAGGTCCTCAAAATAACTAAATCTTAGGGAAGTTGACAGAGGAAAAATGCCACATAAGAAATATGATTTTTGATTTCATGGTGTTATTTTATAATGATTTCATTCTTCAAACAAACCTTATTTTGTTTATGGACAACAATATGTTTGGGACATATTTATGATTCATTGTTTTTGGATACTTACAACAATATATTTTGGACAACATATTGACATATTTATTTTTGTAATTATACTTGCATATATGAGATATTTGGGAGTCACAAGTATGTGTTTGAGATATTTCATATGTTGATTGGTTGGGATATATGTGCACAATGATGTTTTATGGTATGATTATTTTTGGAGTAACAAGAGAATAATTTGAAAATTAAACAAAAGCATTGTTAGGGGGTCCCCATCTATTAGTTAATATTTATTATACCCTTATCATTTATTATTAATATTTAATTATGAGTTGTCCCAACTTAACTAAAATTAGTTAAATAACTTAACTAAAAGTAGTTGAACTACTCAAACTACTTTTGGAAGGAAAAAATAAGAATAGAAGGGACAAGCAAAAGGAGTGGAGACAGAGACAAAAACTTTGATAAGGTTTGCTCTTTCTCTAGAATGAGATTGCATTACTACTTCATTCATTTCTGAAATACTTAAAGGCTAAAGACTTATTTTTTATAGCAGGTTATTACTGAATGTGGTAACAAGGAGGACTAAGAAGCATTGATTATTCACATGCTTATAAGGTTGATCATTTGTTTCTAATAGTCTGTAAATTCTTATTGGATTTATGAATTGATTTTCAGTTCTAATTAGGAATTTCATGCAAAGTCAAGGCAGTGGAAAATTTTGTCTTGTTAATACATTTATTTTTCGGTCTTGGTTTTACTTGGGAGGCACTAGTCGTCTATCTGATGATGTAACATTTGACTTCTAAGTATTTCCCTGGTCCTTACCCATGTTGGTTATGAAAGAATGTATTTGGCAGTGTTCCAAAACTAAATGAATAAAATCACTTGATTGTTTTGAGGTCTCGTTTTGGATTATGTGTGTGATATTATTTCATATTTTTCTATTTTCATCATTGTTCATCAAACTGTCTATATTTTTGATACAAATATTTTCTTTTTCTTTATCATAAATCAACATAAAAGACAACATTGATCTCAAGAGCATATTTCTTGAAGGTTAATCGATAATTTTATAAAAGGGCTATAAACATAGGGTAACAATCCCAACTATCTTTCCTTCGCCTAGCAAGATTCTAAAATGTTGGTATTAAGATAGCCATTCTTTTTCATCAAAATTTAGTTGTCGGCCATACTGGGGAACTCATCCATAGTTTCCTGGTAGTTATATTTATTTTTTGTACTTAGTTTTCTTTATTTTTTGATTTCATGACTTTTCCTATTGTGAGACAATCTAATATTGGTGATGGTTTAGATGATCAGACTAGCATTTATTTAACCTTATTTAATATTATTTTGGAAACAACTCATAGCTGCACTAGTCTAACTGAGTGTAACTTACTCTAAGGTGAATAGGAACGCCCTATTTTGTAGGGGAATATTCTCTAGAGAGAATATTCTCATCTAAGGAATCGTTCTCAACATTGGACTATCAAACTTAGGAAAATAATTCCAGGTAAGTGTTTAATATCTCCAACACCCTCCCTAAACACTACTAGGGTGTAAATGATAAATGGGTCCCGACAATCAAGGCCATGTTAGGTACCCATTGTAATATGCATGTAAGAATGAAACACTAAAAAAAACGAGGAAAGAGGGAAAAAATCATGGGAAAACCCCCCCTCAAGGTACAATGCATAAGAAAAAACAAAAAAATGAGAAGGAACAAAAAGCAGTTGCTAAGAAATTGTGTCCTTCACTCCACGAAGACCTCGCAACTATGAAAGTTTGTGCTCGTTGAAGATTTTGTTGAAAATGTAGATGTTTGCACAGATTTGATGAAGTAGATGCACCAGTTATATGTCCACACATATCCACATTCTTTTTTTGTAATGAAGAAGATCCAAATGAAGTTTGGATGAAACTTTGAAAATTGTGTGACCGTTTCTGGAAAAACATTGAAATTTTACTGATTTTAAAATGCTCATAAATTCACTTCCCAGACTTCGTTTCAAACGATTGCTTTTTTTAAATTGGGTATTTTTCCGAGATGAATTCAAATATCCAATTTTTTTTGACACATTCTTCTCTGAAAATATAATATATGAATCTAATGTGTGCAACCCCCTTTTTGGTTTTTGAGATGCATGCATGGCACATACATGTTGCCCCTGAGATGCATGCATGATGCATGCATGTTTCTCCTAATATGCATGCATGGCGCATAGAAAAGTGTCTTCATATGACTCCTGAGATGCATGCATGATATATTCCACATGAAATTCAGAAAATGAATTTGAAATGGAGTAGACATCATCTGCAATCAATGGAACACAAATTTCTACATATACTTGTGTAGAAGACTCTTCAGAATAAGAAGCTTGATATTTTGATGGTTTCTCTTTTGGGTCTATCTTTTCAATATCCTGCATGAAATATTCACAATATTATTTATTCCTTAATAGAACCTCCAATATGGTCCATAGTTCATTTGGAGTTGAGTCTCATGATTCATTATATACTTGGTGGAGAATTTCAGGAGAAATAGACCAGAAGATAGATCCTATGGTCATATCTTGTCTATTGAGAAAGTCATTTTTGTCATCGGTGGAATCATTCTCTACTTCCATTGTTATAGTTATTTGGTACAAGCCTATGCATCTGAGCTGAAGAAATTTTTTTGGCTTCCACTCCAAATAGTTATGAGGGGTGAGAAGTATTGTCGAAAAATAATCCATCTTTTATGTGTTCTTCAATCTTCAGTACCTGCAAAAAGATTCTGGTGTGTATTTTTCCTAGCAATTTGTTGGCTATGATACAATGTAAATGTGGATGAATCTGCATAGAAAACATCTAGTTAGCAAAGGACATACATAGTTTGCAGAAAAATGAGAAAAGATGGAAATGAGAGAGAGAATCAAATAATTGTATTAATTTTATTCCACATTCAAAGAGTGAATAATTTACAATAGATATAGGTTACATGAGTAACTAATGCACCATAGTAGTGATCTAGAGATATCTAGACACTCATTGATAGACACTGGAGTGAACTACCACCTAGTCCTAGTTAACTTATTCATGCAATCACCAGTTAACCGAGACACATGTGTGGAAGTGAGAGAGACACATGCAAATGCTAGTGATAAAACCAAGGTTTCTATGCATGAGTGACTTACACTGGTCTAACTGAGTGTAACTGACTCTGAACTGAAAAGGAACACCTATTTTGTAGGGGAATATTCTCTAGAGAGAATATTCTCATCTAAGGAATCATTCTCAACATTGGACTATCAAACTTAGGAAAATAATTGTAGGTGAGTGTGTAATATCTCCAAGGTTCTTTTTGTGAAGAAGAAGGATGGAACCTTAAGGCTATGTATTTATTTCAGGCAGCTTAATAAGGTTACCATAAAGAATAAGTATCATTTTCCAAGAATTGATTATTTATTTGATCAATTAAAAGGTGCGAGACTATTTTCGAAGATTGACCTGAGATCATAATATCATCAAGTAAGGATAAAGGAAGAAGACATCAACAAGATAGCATTCAAAACAAGATATGGTCATAATGAATTCATGGTAGTGCCATTTGGGCTATCAAATTCCCCAGGTGTCTTTATGTGTTTGATGAATGGAGTGTTTACAGAGTACTTTGACAAGTTTGTAATTGTGTTCCTAGATGATATCCTCGTCTACTCTAAATCAAAAGAGGAACATGAGCATCATTTAAGAATGGTGTTGTAAGTTTTAAGAGAGCATAGATTGTATGCTAAGCTAAGTAAGTGCATCTTTTATCAAAAGAAGATTCACTACTTGGGGCATATAATATCGGTAGAAAGGATAGAAGTTGATCCTGAGAAGATAGAGGCCATTAGAGGATGGTCAGCGCCAAATACTGTGACAGAGGTTAGATCATTCATGGGTTTTTTTGGTTATTACCGAAGATTCATAAAAGGATTTTCAAAGATTGCAAATCCAATCACTTCTTTGCAAAAGAAGGCAGTGAAATTTGAATGGACTTCCAAGTGTGAAGAGAGTTTTCAATAGTTGAAGGGAATATTGGCAAGTGCACCAATCTTGAAGATTGCATATCCAAATGAAGATTTTGTTGTGTGCATTGATGCATGAAAGGAAGGGCTTGGTGGAGTCCTTATTCAAAAGGACCATGTGGTATGCTATGAGTCCAGAAAATTAAAAGAGCATGAGAGGAATTATGCTACACATGACTTGGAGTTAGAAGCGATTGTACATGCATTGAAAATGTGGAGGAATTACCTTATTGGTAAGAAATTCGAGCTAAGGACAGACCACTCTGGTCTGAAGCATTTGTTTGGACAACCAACACTAAATGCTAGGAAAACTAGATGTCTGGAATTTCTGAGTGAATATGACTTCGAAATTAAGCATATAAGGGTCAAGAAAATCAAGTGGTTGATGCACTCAGTGGTTAGGCGGAAATATTGTCGTTTAATTCCGTTGTAGAACTTGCCCAACTATTTAATTTGTCAATCTGAGGTTCATAGGCTTACTAAGCACACGCACTATATATGTGGGACTGAAGTAGAAGTAATCTAATATAAATTGCTGAAATGAAATTAATCTAGGAAAGCAATAAAACATGTGAAGAGTTGAATGAAAAAAGACATATGTGATCTCACACAATAATGCTATCTCAAATTACATTACAAGAATCAAATGACAAATCATGAAAGCATGAAAGCATGACAAATGAAAGAATACAAATCAAAGCGAAGAATCCCCTTCTAAGACTTAAAGCTAATCTAGGTCTAATCTCTCATCTCTAACTCTCCCCTTGAATGAAGAGAGAACACTCTTTCTTATGCATGAGAGTCTTGAAGATAAGATAAGAGTCTCATAATTACAGATCCATTATTCTCTCAACCACTTTCTTATTATTACAAGATATGATCCCTTCAAATCCTCCACACATCTCTCACAAATCTTGGATAAGATATGCCATCAAAATCTCCATGATCTTCTCCTTTGAATATGTTTGAATGATTGTCCCAAATATTCTTCAAATCTTCAAAGCTTGAAGATGAAATTCGAATTTGAGGCTAGGTGGTAATATTTGACTTTGTTGAAATCTTCAAATATATCTGTACACATCATAAAACTCATCCAACCTTGAGATATAATGAAAATATGTTAATTTTCTAATATTTAATCATAAATTCACTTATAATACTAAAATGAATAACGTGGAAAATAATAAGGTGAAACCCAAATATAATTATGGAAATGGTATGATAAAGGGTTTATTAGGACTATGAAATGTAAGGAATGGTGAAGGGAAAAGAGGATATGAATGTGACATTTTTTTGTCTTAACATCAGTGGGAGAGCTCACAAAGTGCATGTTGCATCCATCAGCATGTATAAGACAAATATGAAAGACAAAATTATTGCAGCAGTAAATTCAGATCAACACTATTTAAAATTAAAAGAAACATTACAACAAGGTCATTTTCAGCAGAAATTTGATTTTTATGTACTGAAAGAAGATGGAATTCTCATGTACAAAGGTAAGGTGTATGTACTGAATTCCAGTGAGCTGAAAAATGTAGTGTTAAAGGAGATGCATAATGTGCCATATGTCGGGCACCCAGAATATCAGAAGACAATTGCAGCAGTAAGAATCCAATATTTTTTGCCAGGAATGCAGAAAGAAGTGGATAATTACATATCCATATGTTTAGAATGTCAAAAGGCAAAGACAGAACATAGACATCCAACAGGTTTGCTACAGCCATTTCTCATTCTGAAATGGAAGTGGGAAGTAGTTACAGTTGATTTTATTACTAAGCTGCCTAGAATAGTGAAGCAGCATGATTCCATCATGGTGGTGGTGGATAGATTGACTAAAGCAATACATTTTATTCCAGTAAAGACTACACACAAGGAAGAAAATATTGCAAATATCTGCATGAAAGAAGTTGTTAGGCTACATGGGGTACCTAAAGCAATAGTTTCAGATAAAGATACAAAGTTCACTTCTAATTTTTGGAAAGGTTTTTTCAAGGGATTTGGAACAAATTTAAATCTTAGTACAACATATCATCCAGAGTCAGATGGGAAAATAGAAAGGACTAACAGGATAATTGAGGACATCCTTAGAATGTATATGATGGATCATCCATCAAAGTGGGAAGATTATATTCATTTAGTTTAATTTTCCTACAATAATGGGTAGCATGCCTCATTGAAGATGAGTCTGTTTGAAGCACTGTATAGCAGAAAATGTAACACTCCAGTGAGTTGGGATAATCCAGCAGACAAAAAAGTTGTTGGGTCAGAATTGTTAAAATAAATGGAATATCAGATGGCAAAGATAAAACAGAATTTAAAAGCTACCCAGGATAGGTAAAAAAGTTATGCAGACAAGAACAGAGTTTTCAGAGACTTTGAAGTGGGAGACCATGTTTTTTTTAAAGTGAAGGCAGAGAGAAGTTCACTAAGATTAAGAATTTTTCCAAAGTTGGCAGTGAGATATTGTGGGTCTTTTGAAATATTAGAAAAGATAGGGTGAGTTTCATACATGTTAGCTTTACATGCATCCATGAGAGTGCATAATGTATTTCATGTGTCATTGTTAAATAAATATGTGTCCGATCCTAACCATATAATTTATTGGAATGTGATCTAGGTGGAGCACGAAAGGGATTTACGGGTGGAACCAGTAGGCATCCTAGAACGGAAAGTCAAAGTGCTCAAGAACAAATCCATAGGGAAGGTAAAGGTTCAATGGACCTACTACAGTCCTGAATATTATACATGGGAGGATGAAGAAAACATGCGGTCAGAATACCCACAAAATTTTGACAGTTTTGAAGAAAACATAATGAAAGACTCCATTTTGAGCAGCTAAAATTATGGAACCACATCTTAGAGTCCTAGCCAACTGCGTTGGGGACCTTGATAAAAGAATGGCTCATTTCTTGGGTTAGCCTTGATAAACTGATGGTACATCCCTTGGTTTATCCCTGATAAATGAATGGTACATCCCATGTGTTATCCATCATAAACAAATGGTTCATTCCTTGGGTCGACAAGTTCAGGGGAACAAGAGATTATAGTTGGAATTGTTGTTGGAGTTGTTAAATTGCAAAACTTTATTTCTAAGTATTTTGAT
>JASDQU010354499.1:0-12081 GCA_032191745.1 Picea mariana
CTTGTCAACAATAGGGTCACAAGGTGGTGAGCTACATGATCTCAATGGGACAATGTAGGCATACCCATACTCATTGAGATAACTCGTGATATAAATAGTGATACAATGAAGAAGTCTCGAATACAACATCATGCAAGAAACCATGGCCGTAATATATTAATATGACATAATTTGTCTCATATACATATATATGGGTGTTAAAATTTGAAGTACATCCCAATTGTGACTGAACTAAGTACATAAGAAATGATGCACCCATGTTCAAGGAAGGGGGTGGAAGAGACCTGAGAAGCCCTGATAAACAAGAATGGGGCTTCAAACCCCCACATGTATATTTTATCAAAATATGTGAATTGCAACTATCTATATAAAGTTTTGGTGCATATGAAAATTCACTTGATTACTTCAACACACTTGCTTTAGTGTCATTTTTACCTTGCATGCATTATTTTATTTAGTGCTTTCGTACACACAGGAAATTAAAAGTACATTGCCTTATTTTCTTTAGTTCTTTCTTCCATGGATGATTCATCTGTCCTTAGATTTCAAAGTTCTTATTCTTCCACAGTTAAGTAAAAAATGAGCCTTTGGCAGTTTGGTTGAACCTAGCTCATGTGGAATTATGCTTTTGAAACTAAGAATGGTTACCTTTGTTCATTGTTTTGTAGGTTATTGTGATCTCCTTTACTACCTGGCTAGCATGGTTTGTAGCATGAAATATTGGTTCATACCCCAAGTCTTGGATCCCTTCTTCCATGGATGATTTTGAGCTTGCTCTTCAGTTTGGCATATATGTCATGGTTATAGCTCGTCCCTGTGCTTTGGGCCTTGCAACACCCACTGCAGTCATGGTGGGTACTGAAGTAGGTTCCAAACAAGGTGTTCTCATAAAAGGGGGAAAGGCACTTGAGAGTGCACATAAAGTGAAGAAGGCAAGGAAGGGAGAGTTGGAAAGATCATAATTATAGTTGCTAGTTGTAAAAAAATGATTATAATAATAAAGAAGAATCATAATTGCTAGCTATATAAGTAAAACTTCAACAATAGTTGACTACTCAAACCCATATAAAAGACATCTTGTGTTTATAACTTCAGATCATATGAGAAAGTATAAGAGTTCATTGGTCCTAGGGTACATTTCATAGGCTAGTGATCTAAGGAAAATAAACCCTAGTGATTATGATGGACCACTATATAGTAGGATTTCAAGGCCCATCTTGCAACTTATGTGGTTTATTTTGTGCCCTAAGAGATTAATGCCTACATCAACCATATGTAGTCAAGTCATGTGTCACAAAGATCCATATTTGGTGGGATTGACACGTTGCTGCCATAGCATGTTGGTGTCATAGAAAAATAAGTAGTAGATATTTGACCCAACACTATATAGGTAATAAGTGAACCATGTATACCATTGAAGAATTACAAATGTCAATATTGAAATTCAGTGAGGGTTTCTGAAGTAGTAGTAACCAAAGTTAGTACCTTGCTTGATGAAAACATTTCAAAATAATAATTTGGTGATGGCAATTGGTGAGCTCTTTGCCTGAGTGAAATGAATACCTTTCTCAGGTTGCAGAAACCTTAGCTAATATGATACATTGCTTGTTTGTTGTTGGTGAAGTTTCATAGTTTTCAAATGTGAAAATGCAAACAATGACTATTTCTTCCATGAGTAATGACAACTATACTTAGTTTTTGAGTTGGTTACCTCATTTTTATGATGAGGTTCTTCATGAGCTRGAKCAASAATAGAAATGGTGCATGACTGCATTTCTAGAGGAGTATAARTTGCTAGTACCAAWTTTKTTGATTGAGACAATGTCAATGATATCTGCGAGATTTGTTTCTCATATTGATGGTACACTTGGGGAAGCCTYGATTGGRATAAGGACTTTGATAGGAGTATTATCGCATTTATCACCTGGAGAGACCTTAATAAGTATTGGAGTTAAGACTAAAAATATTGAGACATTAATTGAATTGCATAATATGAATGGATTTTTTGCTAGAAATATTAATCACTTGTTTTCAATTGCTGATATAATAGTTTTGGAAAATACTTTAAGGGTTTTTTATTCACCATATGAGAGTTATAAACAGAGGTATGGTGAATTGGAACATGTAATTATTTTGGCTGAGATTATTTCTCTAACCTTTCTCGGAGTTGTTCCTCATTGTGTGGGTGTTTAAGAAGTTTATCTTAGTGAGACAGTAAGGAGGATGGAAGAATTTATTCCACAAGTGACTACCTTACTTGAAGTAGTTATTGAGAGGTGCAGAAGTTTTGTAGGGAGTTTCTAAGCAGAGGCACTTATTCGTACATTAGATGATACAATGCTTCAGTACCTAGCAATGATACATGAAACATTAAAATCATTACGGTTTGTATATGGAATTGATCATTCTGCACACAGTGATGCTATTGTAATAAGAAAGGAGTCTAGAATTTAATTCAAGTGTCGAGAACATATCTTTTTCTTTATGTTACTTGGTAAACTAGTAACAGAACTGAAGACAATGTCAACAATGGAAAAACGAAGTTCTGGATAGGACTTTTGTTTTTCAGAGTCTCAAGCTTCTGGACATAGTTCCTCCAACTATTTTGCAAGAAAGTGTGCCTCATTTATATAGGAAAGATGACATGGACGAAGGAGGAGATATGAATGCCCTTGTAGTTGGAATTTCCATGGGACCTAAATGAAAACCCCCATCCTATATTAGAACCCCAAAATCATGTCCAAATAATCGGTCATGCATAAAAAAACCATTTTGACATATAAAATTACCCTAGAAAAATTAAAATGCAGAGGTTCTCATCGAGTTTGGTAGCATTGTTGGTGGGTTCATGTTATCGCATAGGTTCTCACCAGTAATCGCTTGCGCTATGGCCAGATAGGGCCTCCTTGATGGTGGGCTCATGTGGGAATGATGGTGGGCAGCCTGACTCCTTGTTGCAGTAATCGCTCGCGCTATGGCCGGATAGGGCATCTTCGATGGTGGGATCGTGTGGGAACGATGGTGGTCCTGTCTCCTTGTTGTAGTAATCGCTCGTGCTATGGCCGGATAGGGACTCCTCGATGGTGGGCGCTTATCTCCTTGTTGCAGTCTCGAGTGAGAGCACATGAATATCTTCAAAAACAGTGAGTGAGCGCGAATATCTTCAAACAAATTTTTTGTCTCTCTATTTTGGTTTTGTTACATTTTGTTTTTGTTATTTCTTGTTATATGTTGTTATCTTTTTTATTTTTTTTTGTTATTTGTTATTTGTTATTATATATTATATAATAATATAATATATTTATTATTAAATTAAATTACCATATGTTATTTCTTTATTTGTTACCATATGTTATAAAATTAAATTAAATTATTGTTATTTCTTTTTTTGTTACCATATGTTATAAAATGATTTTACCATAGATTTTATAAATTGATATTATAAAATGATTTTACCATAGATTTATGACTCTGTTTATTGACATAACCCCTATCTCGTAATCCCTATATAACTTGACCCATATAAGACGATGATGATGATGATGACAAAGATGATGTGGAGGATGAGGAGGACAATGACAACGTTGATTACGGTGATAACAATGAAGATGACGACCACAATGATGATGATGACAAGGATGACAATGGTGATGATGACTATGAAAACAATAAAAATGATGATGATGATAAAAATGATGATGACGACGGAAACAACGACAATGATTATTAAAGTGGAGGCTTCGTTACAGCTCATTGTTGAGCATAAGGACAAGCTCAGTGATACATGAAGAGAAAGTAGATGAACGACATGCATCAATGACAACACATGATCAGGAGATCATGAATATTTTTGTACCCCAAGAGTCAGATGCATGAGCATCAACCCCACCTAATTCAAAATTTGAAATTCGAACCTTCCAAAGGAGAATGTGGTCTTGAGGATATGATTTCCTCTACAAATGATTGAATTTGTTTTTGTAACTACTATGTTAAGAATAATTTAATCGATTTTGAGTGATTTTTGGGAGTTAGATCGTATCCTTTCATTGATCTGATCCTTATTATGTTTTAATTGTTATAAATTACGAACCTTCAGGTGTTTTGGGGGAGCCCCCCTGAATAATGTAATACCAGGGCGAGTGTGTAGATTAGCCGAGAGGCGATTGGGACTGTTGAGGCCATAATGTAATTCAAGCTCGAATAAATAATGAATTTTTGTAATTATGTATTATGGTGCATTCTATTTCATGTGTGATTGTGTGTGTAATTTCATTTGGATGTAAGTGTGAGACATACACCATCTATCAGAGTTGCAACTCTGGGATGCTTTGAAATGATCATATTCTAGTACAATGAATGATCGACCGTCGATCACAAAATGGATCGATGACGATATAGTTGTTTTTCATGACAAACGACGAGGGAATTAACATAATTCAATCACCCAAAATAAGAGCATGTGCGGGATTAGAAATCCATGCATCAGTATAAGGTGGATTTATGGGGTCCTTGTCTCGAGATCTGTGTCAAGAGTCAATCCCCCTGAAATGATGTGGATCATCCACCATGAAAATAAACCTATGGTGGATAGTTAAGAACCTTTTGGATTAGCGTGCATTCATGACATGTGGTCATTCAGAAAGTTAGACCCAGGTTCAAAGTTATGGAACATATGAGTAAAGGATCGATGCTTGGAGAGCATAGATTTGCGCAAAGGAGATTGACAATGACACCAGGGTACTGTTGAATGAATTCAAGGTTGTTGCAAGGACTGTTATAGTCCATTATATGGGTTCTCTCTTGAACTAATTGTTATTGTGTTGTTGGATTTGGTGAACTTGTATTTAGTCGTCGAACCTATGGGTGGAAACTCATTTCCCCTCATTTGGGTCTCCTAAAGAGAAATTACCATGGGGAACTTGGTCATTTGATGGATGAAACACAACACAATTCACTTAGTTAGAGACCCTAGTCCTTCTAAATATTCTATACCATTCTCTCTTGGAAGTTGTATGCATGGGGTTGGCTTAGCACTGTGTTGGTCCTCTCTCCTTGGAATACTTTGTTGGAAAGCTTGGATTTTATCATATCTCCAATTGGGGATTTTGCTTCACATCAATATTGTGATGGATGCCACTACATATTTGACATGTGTAGCTAACCCATGCACTAAATCGATCAACATACTGATCAAGACACAAGTTACAATTATAATCCATACACATAATTTATGCACCTACCCACACACCCAACCCATGAACCTAATGCATGAAACTAGAGCACACAACTAACCACTATTAATGTTAGTGTTGGATTAAGGGTGGATGTAGCTATCATATCAACCCAATAAATTTCACCCTAATGTGCTAATTACTACTAATTCCAAACATGGCCACCAAGGCACTAACCCAAAACCACTATTCTAGGCCACCCAAATATCCTAATGCACTTAATCGATACAATTGACCAATGTAGCTAATTGATGCACTTAAATCACACAATTGACCAATGTAGCTAATTGATGCACTTAACCCACACACTTAATTTTGTGCCCCATCAATGAACTTCTCCACAATAGAAAGAAAACCCACTTCATTGCATTAACATTCCATGTTGCTAACAAACCCATTTTCCATAATATTATATTTGGGTAGTAAGGCTTAGAATAATTCAAAATCATACATAGATAATACAAATGAAGGTCATGACTAGGGAAGAGGGAACACATTCCCTTAAACCCTACCTCCCCATCATCTTAACAACTGACCCCACCATTACATACTTATCACCTTAGGACCTCCATCTCAAATACTGACATGTGGTTGAAGCATGGGTATCTTCTTGAAAGAAAACACATAGTACTATCCCAAAGGAACAATTCCACCATTATTAATTATGATATGAGGTGATTTGGTGCTTTAGCACCATCAATAACATCTAGGCTCACCCACAGTAGGTCATAGAAAGGACTTTCTCTACATGCATCGTCAATTCACCAGATATCCTATGGGGTGCATGAGTCATTAAAACCCCTAACTTCCATCACCCAAACCCTTAGTCAACTAAAACCCCTAACTTCCAATACCAATATTCATCCTCATATTATCCATAGGGGAATGGAAAACCACTAACCCCTCTAATATCTTTCACACCTATTCCTATATCCCAATCCCATAATCTTTATAACCCTTGAACATTATATCATGTGTAATTTAATTGTCATTCGCTATCAAGCAAGTACCCTAACACTTGTCCCCAATAACCCTTAATCCCTAAATTATATAACTCCTAACTCTTAATGTAATATATAACCTCTAACTCTTAAAACCCCTTATCCCTAGCACATGCAATAATTGATATGATCCATAACCATTATAAGTTGTGTCACATGTTTCATCCTTAACCTCTATAAAAAAAAACCCAAACCTTACATTCCATAACAATTATAAGGATTATCAACTAATAACTATATACACTAATGTATGGAACCCTAAACCCATAGCCTCTATAACCCTTAACCCTTTTCATCCCTAATGTTTAACCCATATCCCTTATAATTTGCAACCCCTGTAACTATAATTTTTAAGACTATTATGTACAACCACTATTACCGAATAACCATCTAACCCCTAAGAACCTATGGCCATTAACCCTTATAATCGCTATAATTTATTTCCCCAAACGCATTTGACTCATAACCACTACAATTTTTAGAATCCCAAACCCCTAAACCCTTGAAAATTTAACCCTAATCTTTAACCCTTATAACCCCAAACATGTACATTAACTATTACATCTATCCATTATTAGTACTAGTCTATCAAGTATGTTAACCCTAATCACTAACCTCTATAAATATTGGGCCCGGGATATGATCATTTTTATGATGAATATTATACACTTTTGCAACATGTACATATGCGTTTTTCATCTTTTAAAGGAGATTTTTGAAGAATTTCATGATAAAATGGTATGATCGCCATAAGGTACATGTAATTCATGTTTAATGATTGAATCTTGATTATAATTCATCATGTTTTATGATTTCTAAGAGCTAATTCATGTTTTTTGGTGTTACAGGGAAAAAATGCACTACGTTTCTAGTTCTGACACTTGATCCGACACTTGATCCGACACTCGTTCCGGCACTCGATCCGACACTCTGTCCAGCACTGCGTATTGCACAAAAACACAGGGTGACTAGGCGGTTAAGGTATCAATGGTCAGTGGTGGGAAAATCAGGCATGTGGGTTTTGTTTATCCTTTCCCCCTCCATATACTCAGCTCCAGACAACTCAGTTTCAGTTGTCCAAAGAGGGCGATTATTGGCTCGCTCCTTTTTATCAGTTAGGGCATCATTTATTGTAATTTTCCAAATTTAGAAGTGGTTCGAACCTACTGTGGTCGACCACTTGGTCTGTAAGCTTATAAATACTACTAGGATGGTCAGATGATTGTTAAATAGCATAACCAAGTAGAAGAACCAGTGTATTGGAGACAAACCCATTTTTCTCTATTTTTGAGTTTTTACATTGCCAGAATTATCCCAGAACTGTGTTTTCAAGTTTTAACAGTGAATTCATCTTGTTAAGCTCGTGGTGTGCTTTTAGAGAGTGACCACAACTTGTTGGGGGGCCCACCAACAGTCTGGTAATTGTCTTCATGTTTATTTATGCATTTCTTAATTTAATTGCTCTTTTTATTTTCTGTACATGCATGTTTTTATTGTGCTAACTAGTTTGTTGTAGCTTAGTTGTTTTGATTCTCTTTTACAGGTTAGATGATATGTATTAGCATGCACTAATATTGTAGATTAGGAACAAACTTGCAAGTCTCTATACTAACCTCATGTGCAATTAGATGTTAGATTATGCTTTATTTTATGATTTTGTAGTCAAGTTTAAAACAGAGTTTAATTAGAATAGAACATAGTTTGATTTGGGTTTTCTTCGACAAGGATTGATGGATGGATAGAGTTAATTCCAGTTTTTTATTATATCTTGTTTACTTCAGTTTTATATAGATCTCATTTAATTAGTTGTTGGTTAATAAAGATTGTTAATTTACTTTTTAATATCATAGTTTAATTTATGTTTTCAATTATTTCCTTATTACAGTTTAAATGGTTAAAGTAGACATAGCATAGTTTTATTTTACGCAATTTTCTTTCCTAGAATTAAAATGAAATTAAATTTCTTAGTTAAATAATGATGATCTCATTATGTTGTTGATGGTTTATACATGAATATGCAGGGTATTTAACATTATTTTTGTCATGGCTAAACTCTCATTGGATTGTTTAATCCATACCTTTCATTTTTCCATTGAGATTAGTATTGAGCTTATACCATTGGAATTGTCCTTTGTTGTCAAGTGCCATCGAGATATTATCTGACACCGAAGACATTCACACAACCACCAACATTATATTTGATCTTTTCATAGATTAAAGATATGTTTTTGTAGATCAAAAGATATAGTTTCTTGCTTTCATAGTTTAGAAAATTGTTTTATTGTTGTTGTAGGATAGATAGATTTTTATTTGATAGATTAGATAGTAGTTTTCTTATCATAGATTAAGAATTAGTTGTTAGTCTTTCTTGATTTTAATAGAATATTTCCTTTCATGCATTGCATTGAGCATTTAGTCCAGTTGCCTCTTAGATTTCCTTTCACGCATTAGAAATAGTTTTGCATTGAACATTTAGTTCACTTGCCTCTTAGGCTAGATAGTTGTTCAATGAGAAGTTTTACTTTGATTGCTTGCAGTAGTTAGTTTCCTTTGCTTACTTGTCTTTTTCTTTAGTAGGTTAGTTAGGTGCCTTTGTTTACTTGTCTTTTTCTTTAGTAGGTTAGTTAGGTGTCTTTGCTTACTTTTTTTTTTCTTTAATAGGTTAGATAGGTGTTTTTTCTTGATTATTTATTTTATTTCATAGGGTAGTTTCTCATTGAATGTAGGTTGGCAAGTTAAAGAATTTTTCTTTTGTCATTTTCTTATTATGCTTAGATAGTTTCTTTTGTTTATTGTTGAACTAGTTTGCTTTACATAGGGTTTTACTTGCTTTCTTAGGAACTATCCATCGACCCTTGGCCCAAAAGTACTTAGGTTACCGAGTTTCAATTTTCTTAGTAGGGTTTGTTCATTAGATAGTTTTTCTTGAGTATATTAGCCTTACATAGCTACCTTCATTAGTTATATCATACTCCTACCAGCCCTTCTACCTTTGGCATATATTTTGCTACAACTCTAAGTTTACTTACCCCGGGTTGACAATTTAATTGAGGGTGTTTTACTATATTTTTAGTGCATATAGAACACCCATCAGCCATTAACCCTTATAATCTCTATAATTTATTTCCCCAAATGCATTTGACTCATAACCGCTACAATTTTTAGAATCCCAAACCCCTAAACCCTTGAAAATTTAACCCTTATAACCCCAAACATGTACATTAACTATTACATCTATCCATTATTAGTACTAGTCTATCACCTATGTTAACCCTAATCACTAACCTCTATAATTTCTAACTTATAAACCCTTAACCCCTTATATTTTAACACTTAGCAATTATAACCCTTAAACCCTAATCATTATGAAGACAAAATCCTAACTTGTGTAACCCCTAATCCTTATGAACCCTTACCTCTAATGTCATCAACCTATACCCACATTCTTAAAGAACATAACCTCTATCCCTTAAAAACCCCTTTATCCCATAACACTTATATTCTCAATCACCCTTTACCCTAATAACAACTAATACCTAACCCCTATAATTATTAATCTATAAATCATATATTTATAACCCCTAACGCCAACAACCCATAAAACCTAATCATAACTCTTATAATCCCCAAAATTTAACCTTATAATTCCTAAATATCGATCCGTGTAACTATTTTAACCAGTGTTATCAACATCTCGATAATATCGAGATGTTGGTGATATTATCTTCAAAATCAGGGTCGGCAATATTTTTCGATATTTTCATTCTTACAACATTGTTTTTCATTCTTATGACATTTTCCGATATTTTTCCTGATGTTGCCAATATTTTTGTCTTCAGACCCTTGGCAATATTTTTTCGATGTCGATGTCGATGATTGCAACATTGATTTTAACCATTCACATTAATTATCCATAATCCTCATCCCTCATAATTCCTAACCAATAACCATTAATACATAAAACCATCCAAATAAAAACCCCTAAACAACTAGTCTCTAACCAATATCCTCTAATCCATATAATTCTTGAAACCATTAACACTTATAGCCCCTATTACCCCTAAACCTTATATACCTTAACACCTAACCCATAATTCATATAACCCTTAATCCATAAACCCACTAACCCCTTTAACTCCTAATCCATAAACTCACTAACCCCTTTAACCCCTAATCTCTAATCCTTATATACCATAACCTTTTAACCCTTGAAATATATAAACCTATGATAAATCCTCTAACTTCTACATACCCAAACCCATTTAACCTCTATCCCCAATAATGTCATATTCTTAAATTATATAAGTCTTAACACTCATAATATCTAACGTCAAACTCTTGTAACCCCAAATCCCTTGTGCAATCCCTAACCATTATAATTAGTGTGACTCACATATTTCACCCTAAACCTCTATAAAACTTAATCCACAACCCCTATATCCCTTAACAATTATAACCCTTATCAACTAATAACTAATACCAAGAATATGTGTCTTATGAACAAGATATGGTACTATCCATTTTGAGGTTTGGCATAGAGATTCTTCTTATAGACTACACTACGTTGCAGCATAATATAATCCCTACACTCCTTGAAAACCATGTAACACCATTCAAATTAGACACAATATTCATGCGACGAATTAGCTATACTATCGACGAACTTTTTTCGTATAGAAAATTCGTCGCAAGATTATTTACATTTCTCTCTCTTGCGACGATATCAAATGATTTTGGGATTCATTTCATATTTGGTTTATCAAATTGAAATCTCAATTTGATACTTTGCAAGCTAGCTAGACCTTCAGTCAAATACAAATATGAAACTTGGAATTATTAACATATCTACTAGAACATATGAAAAATAGGGTTTATGGTTTCCATGATGAATTGATGATGGAAGAAAGTGGGTTTGTCAGTCAAATTTGAGTCCAGAAACCCTCCCATATCATTAAGGCATGCAAATAGTCTATCCAGGTCAAATTTCAATGCATACAGATACAGTTTGAAAACATTTCAACGTTGGCCCCATTCACATGTCATTGTTTCCCACCTCTTGTATCTTGATGGTGTTGATTAAGAAATCAACAAAATAGAGGGATTTTTCATCAAAAATATGGCACAGATACATTGTATATATATTAATGTAGAACCTAAAAGAAAAATGAAGAAAGACCGACGAAATCCTAAAACTTGCGTCAACCAAATTGGGTACTTTGAAAGAAAATTAGGGTTTATGGTTTACGTGATGAATTGATGATGGAAAAAAGTGGGCGTGTCACTCAAATTTGAGTCCATAAACCCTCCCATATTGTTAAGGCATGCCAATAGTATATCCATGACAGATTTCAGTGCATACAGAAACTGTTTGAAAAAATTTCAACGTTGGTCCCATTCGCAAGTCCCTATTGTCGGTGTCTAGTCCTCATGCAATTTTCGTTCCTCGTTCCTCGTTCCTCAATCCTCATTATTTTTGTACAAAACATACTAATGACATAAAATTTCCCACACAAATACCAAATTAATATCTGCTACATAAGTCTTTTGTCTTTTTTCAACGACTATGTAACGAATCTCAATTCTACGAAGATTCAAATAGGTAACAATATTGATGAAATCTTATACGATCATGATGGTATAAAAATGAAAGAGATTCTCTTGGTTTCAAGAATAATTTATCCTCTACTGAAAAAATCCAACCACATGAAGGTGGAAGCTCACATGGCCCCTCCCCTCCCCCTCACATCACTCTCAATTGATCCCCAAAACCCAATCTATAAAATATAAAATAATCGAAAGAAACGTCCTATTAACATTCATGCATAGAAACTACAAAAACAAAAATTAAT
>JASDQU010354503.1:1221-11461 GCA_032191745.1 Picea mariana
CACTTTGAATTATAATACACTCATCACTTCACTTTATTATTTACCTTTTAAAATCTCTTAAACCACTTTGACTACTTTGACCTTTTGGGGCTTCTAGATGACATATGAGGGTCCTCCAACTTCGTAAGGCCATAACTCTCAAACCATGAGGAGTTATGTGACATTATACATACCAACAGAAATGGCATGACATGTACTATCCATATAGAATAGTATTATCTAAAAATATATCATAACTCATACTGTTACCCATCAAACAAACTTGGGTCCATTACCCAAACCTGGGGTCTCCAACTTCTCATGGCCATAACTCTCTAACCATGAGGAATTATGTGGCATTCCACATACCACCAGAAATGAAATGACAAGAACTATCCATATAGGATATTTTCCCTAACAAAATCACTTTCCTTCATCTCATTATTCCCCAATTAAGAATGGGTTCTCTTACTCCACAAAGCATCTTCCCGTGAGGGATTTCACCATAAGGGGACCACTTTGGAATTCATCCATATTTACTTCTTATCAACCATGACAAAAAAATAATGATTCATATTTACATCAAACAATATTGGGTCCATTACCCAAGCCTTTGTGCTACAGGGCTTTTTTCAAGGGTTGACATCAATGACAACCAACCTTAATCAACACCATGGATAATAATAGGTACATTAGTAACTCCTCCACATAAAGTTATCATCTTACCCTTAAACAAGCCTATCCTTCCCAATGGAGGTATCATAGTGGGCTTTCCTAATATTTCCCAAGTGTCCTATGTCATAATATTCACTTGTGTTTCTTCATCCAAGACACATTCTATGTCGAAGTCTTCTATTCTTGCACTTATGCATTGTTTTACTTTCAGGATCTCTGGTAAAGTGACATCTTTGTACTCATTCATTGTTTCTTTCAAATGTAATAATATAGTCTGAGATTTCTTTGATTCTTTCTCTTTATGAGTCTCTAACATGCTCTTAGTCTCTTGATTCCCTTCATATTTTTCTTGTCTCATGTTCATTCTTTCAACTTTAGCAATCATCCTTGGACAGTCCTCAACCTCCTTACCAACAACATTACAACAAAGATAGATAGGACCTATACCAGGGAATTCCTTAGAAAGGTGTCTCGGCCTTCTGCAGTTATAACATAATGTCAATCCTCTTTTCCTCTTGTATGTTCCTCAACGTCTTATGTACTATGCACTAGGATCACAGTGTTGGACCTACAATCTGCAAAAAATCTTTCTAGGTTCATGCATCCACTTATTAGTCCAAAAATTCTTTCTATGCATAGGAATAACATATGTTTCTTCATTTCTATTAGCTTTAGTTAGATCAACTCTTTCTTCCAACTGCGCCCTAGCTTTCAAAATAGGATATAATCTATTAAACATACTTAAATTCATGATTTCGAAACAAAAATTTTCACTTATCTTACTCCTATCAAAGAACAAATCTTTACCTCTTTTAATATCTTACCTCTTTTCTTAAGATCAGACTTATTTCTTAGCACAAAGTTTCACAAGTCAAGTAGATTATTGCGCACTTCAGCGGCAAATCTACACAAAGAGATTCTCTTTTCTTTACTTCAATTCCCAACAATCATAGTTTCAGGTCCCAACAATGGAACCATTTGTTGGCACGGGGGCAGACCCAGGGTTCAACACTTCAACAACGCACCAACAAAACCCTAACTATCGGCCCTTTAGAAAACACCTACGAAGCAGGAAAAGTCTCACCCAAGGTAGAAGCAGGGGGGGTTACAGGATGCAAGTGTCTATAACCAAGTTGGGACACAGATCTGTGATAATAACACTTCGCAGAGTACTCTTTTAACACTTAGAAAATGATATGCATTATTTCAGTAGCTTTAATAACATCGCAGAACATACCCTAATAGAGATCAGCTCAGTAACAACAAAGATTAAGCATTTCAATCATTTAGCACATATCATTAGGTTAGATCTAGCATTCTTTCATCATTAACACAAGTAAGCACTAAGTATCAACAGATCTATCTATCATACATAATAAGAAAAGCACTGAGAAGATTCATAACATCAACAACACAGCACAAACAAAACCAAAGACACAAGATATACGTGGTTCACCCCAGTGTGGGGATACATCCACCAACTGCTTTGTCTTCTTTATTATTCTTCAATCTCTTACGTTCATTTTCTCCAGTGCACTAAGCCATAGATCCAAGCTTCGCATAGGACAGGAGATCTGCGCACTGAGCACCAAATCCTCTTTCCAAAACTAGGTTAAGGCACAGAGCCAACTCCTCTATTGAGAACAAAGCCTTACATACACCTTATGTTGCACAAAGTAACCCAAAACTACTTGCACTTAGCTACCAAGACTTCACTTCAACAAGACCCCAAAAATTCCCTCCTCTATCATACATTCTTACTTATTTATAATTTTATAATCCCTTACAAAAAGGCCTAATCATGGGTAAACCCCATGGGTCGACATCCCAAAACCCATTACAAAAACCCTAGGGAACCCTTACTAGGTCCACATAACCCACAAAATAAATGAGATCCTTGATCTCAGCTCCGCCTAGGCGCTCCTTTCTTGACCAATGTGTCGAAGTCCAAAAAGTGGTCAAACCTGACCAAGGTTTCCTCAAAACTTGGTCAAGGGCCAACAATCCATAGCCCTGACGTAGTCACCCCAACATCACATACCTTTATCTGCTACCAGCGAGTGTCCATACCCCCGAAGGAGTTATCTGCATACCCTCTTGAATTTTGTGCTCCCTTTCTTTTTCCATTTAATATGGATCATATTTTCTGGCATATATACCAAGAGTGAATCGGAGAGGAGGATATATGTTATTTGAAAAGGTGAAACTATTAGGGTGGAGTTTTCCTTGGCTCTGTCTTAGAGGTACATGTGATTCTTTCTAGCTGGCCATCCTTCCTTTTAGATTTACTAGGACACTAGGCATATATTTCATCGCTTCCCTAGGTAGTATGCTTACAAAGATAAAACATTATTTTTGAAAATTTGTGTCTACTCAATGTCTCTTATTTTGCATGTAAGTGTAGTTCAAGAGAAGAGTCTTATTCACTATATCCTCCCAAGAAAACATTAAATTCAACCATTCCTTTATGAAACACAACTTAATCAAATAGAAAATAACAAGCAAAATGAAAGAATGAAAAAAGGGGCTTGAAAACCTTCCATGAAACACACACAATTGTTCTAATCAAAATGTACATTGAAAGAGAAACAATAACTCAAACAAAACATCAATATATATATATATATATATATATATATATATATATATATATATATATTAAGAAAAATGTTGTTTTAAGGCCTAGCCATTCACCGAGAGGGTGTCAGATTCCCCCCTCAGATACTGCGACTGGTATGTTCCTGCCCCTATCTTCTCGGCCATCTGAAAAGGTTCAAGCCATAGATTTTGGAACTTTGAGTGTTTTCCTTTGGTCTTGTTTTCTTTATCCCACTTCAAGACTAGGTCCCCTACTTCGAAACTTTTTTCTTTGGCCTTATGTTTGTTGAACCATCTTTTAACTACCTATTGATGAGTAGTGAACTTAACTTTATCCTTTTCCCTTTCTTCGTCTAGCATGAGAAAGGTATCAATCCTTTGTTGAATAGCAGATGAGGGTTGACCTCTCGATGCCTGGACAAGCTGTAAAGATGGAAGATAAAATCTTTTTGGGAGAATGGCTTCTTGTCCATATAATATAAAGTACAGAGAGTTTCCTATGGCTTCTTTAGGCATTACTCTATCGGCCCATAGGGCATTATGAAGAAAATTATGCCAATTCCTCTAATTTTCAACAACTAATTTTTTTTAAGTCCTCACCAGGTTTTTATTAGTTGACTCTACTACCCCATTCCCTTGCAGATAGTACTTTGCAGAATGTCTTATTATGATCCCCTTATCAAGGGTGAATTTCGTTAACAGTGTAAAAGAAAAGTAGGAAGCATTGTCAAAAACAAGAACAAAGGGTATCCCAAACCTTGTTATTAGTTGTTGTTCTAAAAATTGGATTACTACCTTTTCATTAATGTGCATGAGAGGGATATCCTTCGTCCATCTCGTAAAATAATTTGTAGCAGTCAAGATATATTTATGATGCTTCGAAGAATTGGGAGTAATTTGTCCTATGACGTTTATTCCCCATTGTTCGAATGGTCTGGCTATGGTCACTGACTAGAGTGGAATGGCTTCCCTCTTTTCTCTATCGGTGCTTACTTGAAAATATTTACATTTCCTGGCATATGCATGAGCGTCCCTGAATAGAGTAGGCCAATAATAATTATCCCTTAATATTTTGCGAGTTGTGGTTTCTCCTGCAAAATGTCCACTCGTTGGGTCGTCATGGAGTTCTCTCAGTACCTTTTTTGCATCATCATGTTCAAGACATATAAGGAGTACTCCATCATAATTTACGCGGAAAAGCACATAATTTATGAGGTGATATTGAGCAGATTTTAACCTGAGAGCTCTCCTTTCTCTAGGGTTTAGGTTTTCTGGACAAGTTCCATGATGTAGGATATAAGACAAGTTTTTGTACCAAGATGCTTTCCCGAGAGGAACGTATAAGGTTTCTCTGCACCATAATTACAACTCATTTTCCCAACCATGGTCTTCTGCGTTTATCAGATCTCAGGGCTCAGCGACCAGTTTACACAATCCTTGACCCTTGACTATTTTGGCAGGTTTTATGTCTAAATAAAATTCTTCGATTTCCATCTACTTTCCCCTTCTTTCTCCCATATCTTGTTGAGTGAACAGAGATCGGAACATGGGATGAGGTACTATGACTTTAGTGTGATTCTTCAGGATATAGGATCTGAAATTTTTGACCTCTTTATAAACTACATAAGCTTGTTTGTCTATAGTAGGGTAGTTCAATTCAGCTCCTTGGAGGTTTGTGCTCATAAATGATACTGGTGCCTCATTTTTTTCACCATCCTTCTGGTAAGTACTGTAGCCAAGGATTGGTCAGAAACAAAGGTATAAAGAAAAAATATTTATTGAAATCAGGGCTTCGTAGCACTAGTGCTTGGGAGATTGAAGTTTTGATGTTGTTGAAAGCACCTTTCCTTTCTTCATCCTATTTAAACTATGCATCTTTGTGAATCATTTTTTGTAAAGGTTTAACAGTTTCAGTGAAGTCAGGAGTAAATTTTCTCACAAAGTAGATTTTCCCAAAGAAAGATTGCATGGCCTTTTTATTGTGAGGCAAGGGGAGTTGAGCTATTTCCTTTATCCACTCAGGGTCGATGTTAATTCCTCCTTGAGATATAATATGCCCTAATATTTTCCCTTCCTCTACGCAAAAGATGGTTTTCTTAGGGTTTAAAGATATTCCATACTTCCTACACCTTTCAAATATATGAGCCAAATGTTGAATCTGGTCCTCCTTATTTTTTTAGTATATTGTTACGTCATCTAAATAGAATACCACATGCGTGTTAATCAATTCCCAAAAATCTAAGTCCATGACCCTATAGAAGGTTTCCCCTACATTAATCAACCCAAAGGGCATGATTTTATAAGCAAAGGTTCCCCACTTGGTTCGGAAGGTATTTTTTAATCGATCTTCTTTTGAAACCATAACCTGGTTGTATCCTGAGAAACTGTCTAGGAGGGAAAAAAGTTCAGAGCCAAATACTGTCTATAGGAGTTGTTCCATGGGTGGGACTGGGTAGTTATATTTTTTTGATGCTCTGTTAATATTTCTTAAATTGACACACAAACGAATCTCCCCAGACTTATTTTTGACAGGCACCAAATTGGCTTCCCAGGAAGAGTGTCTAACCTGAAAGATAATCTTGGCATCTAACAATTTCTTCAGATCTTGATACATCAGAGGTTCCAGAGATGGGTGGTACTTCCTAATATTTTTTTGGAAAGGTTTTACTCCAGATTTTAACAGGATCGTGTGATGGATAATGCGAGTATCATATGTTTTCAATTCTTGGTAGTACCAAGCAAAGACATATTGATATTCTTTAAACAGTTTAAGATAAGATTTCATGTCTTCTTTGGGAACTGTCTTACCTAAATTGACATTCTTTGGATTCTCAGGGGTTCCTACGGTTATAGTTTTGTATATAGGGAATGAACTCCATGTTTTTTCATTCTTTAGCCCTTTGAATCTTTCCATCAGGTTGAAAAGGTTATCCATATTGGCCACTCCTTTCGTTATTGTTTGAAACTTGGGTTTGTCATCATTGTGATATTTTCCCTTCTTCTGTTCATGGAGATCTGATTCTATGAGTATTTCTTGGAATACTTCAACATCAATGGCCAAATCCTTAAAATTCTCCTGATTAGTCAGGAAATCTACAATCTGTTCATCCCCTTCAAAGAATTTCCAATTAGAAATGTTTTTAGGTACCGAAGGTTTGTAGAGCAGTTCTACTACAAACCTTGAGGCTTCATAATCTTGTAAAGGAGATAATCTTGAGGCTGCAATGGCTAGCGCATCAGCAAGGATATTGTTTTATCTTGGGAACATCGATAATGTTGAAGGACACAAAATTGTCTATTATTTTGTGCACCTCTTGTTGATAATTCCTTAAGTGAGGTGAATTGCAATGGATGGTATTATTCACTTGCCCAATGATAATTTCAGAATCTCCAAATACTTTCGATTCCTTGATGTTTAAGTCGATGGATTTCTTTAGTCCCTAGAATACAGCTTCATATTCAGTAGTGTTATTAGTGCATTGGAATTCTAATCTACATGATAGGAAACTTCATTTCCCCTTTGGGTCAATTAGGATGGATCCCGCTCCCGACCCCTCTTGCAATTTAGAGACATCAAAGTACAATGTCCAAATTTGGGGAGGAAAATTTATGACTTCTTCATGTCTAGCTATTTTTACAATTTCAACCTCCTTGTCTGCTACTCCTGTCAGAGAATCCTGATAGAGGATGCTTTCTTCTGTGGCCGCTAGTAAGTCTATTCGAAATATCATTTCGTATTTTTGTGCGGAAGGTATGTCATAGATGTGAGGGGAGAAATTATCAAAATCAGAATCATAGGAGTAGTTTCCTAACACATGGAACTATGTTGACGAGGGTTCATTTAGGGTCTCTAAATCAATGACAATATGCTTGAGGTATCTTTCTCTGTCAATACTAATCATGTTTGGATTTCATTTCAATGGAAAATAGAGGTGATCCTAGTTGGTACTAAAGTATTTGTTTAATTTCTCACACCAGTATCGGCTAAGTAGAATTTTGTAAGCCTCTAGGATGTTTACCATGATTATGTCAATTACTTGAACAAATTTTGGGTGTGTATAAATTATGATCATGACATATTTCAGTTCCCCAATGACCTTTACCTGAGTCTTATCTAGTTGTATAACGTGTTTATCACTTTTGACCGGGGTTGTGTTCAGTTTCTTGCGGATTGACAATGGCATGGCATTTGAAGATGTCCCTGAATCGACTAGGCAATTATGTAGATTTCTGTTAAAAACCTCAAACGTCAAGAGGAAAGGAGGAACAAAAGTCCTTCCTCTTTTGTCTAAAGAACAAGAATTCACACTCGACTTATGTTTTAAGTCTATGGGAGATGAGATGTCACCTTAGTCAATGTTTTTCATAGGGGTAGCTATTAATTTTAAGGCATGTAACAAAAAATCCTTTTGTTGAGGAATCCTATACATGTCCATGACTGACACATTAGCTTTGATTTTCTTCAATTCTTCTACCACATTGTAGTCTATCTTAGGAGTTTCTCATGTGTGTATGTTTGTGGGATTTATTTGGGAAGAATATAGTGGTTTGGGGTGATCGATCGCTTGATTTCCTTCAGATGATTGAGTAGTGGTGGGGTTACTTTGGATATGTTGACTTTTACTTTGCGTCTGTATAGCCAGAATCTCAGCAGGGGGTCCCTGCACCTCAGTGGCATCGTTTAAAGGTATCGGGTGGTTGGAATCCCATAACAACATGGATGTCTCTTCAGGTGGTTCTTGAATTTCTTGATTGGTGACATTTATTGTCAATCCACTAGGTTGTTCGTTTAGAGAACATTCGTCTAGAAATCGATTAGCCATTAGATTCATAGCATGAAACCATTGAGGGAAATCCCTTTCTGAATGTTTTTCTTGATGATATGTACAGAAGGAGTCAGATGTTATGTTCCCTAAGTCAACGTTTAGGTTGGCTAGGGGAGGTTCTTAAGCTTTGAAAGGAGGGTTTCTTTTGAAAAATTGTTTATAAGGTCTTTGCCTTTGGTTTCCTTCCCCAACACTCCTTTTCATATCTATGATCTCGTTGGAAAGTTTTTTTTATCATCCGTTGCAGGTTTTCTATGTCCCCTCCCTCTTTTTCGGGACCTTGTTCTGTTTGTTTTCCCAAAGGTCTAGTCAAAAAACATCCCCTCTTGGGTGGATGTTGGGTTTCCTTTCTTATGAGTGAGATATGACCTTCTTTGCATCCTTTCATTTGGAACTCAATCATTTTTGCTTCTTCGAAATTTTCAACTAGAGTATTCTTGGTGGCCCTTTTATGAACATGGAAATAGAAGTTGGGATAGAATTAGCGTATACTTCAATTTGTAGCTCTGGAGTGGGTCTAGCCTTGGGTTGGAATTTGTTCAAAATGGTGGTGAACCTTTGGTTGAAATATTTGACCTTTTCGTTTGGATTCATAGTGGCAGAAAAAAGTTCATCCATTAAATCTCTTGTAGTAGTTTCTTCAACAAATTTGTCTAAGAAATCCTTTTGAAACTTTGTCCAACTAGTTATGGAACCAACTGGTAGGTTGAAATACCAGGTTGAAGATGAATTTTCAAAGGTATAAGGGAAAAATCTACACACCACATCTTTGTGTTGTACATTCATCAACTTTATGGCTAATATGAACTTCTTAATATGGTCTTCAGGAAATCCAAAGGTTTCTGGGTCAAATTTGGGAAGTAGCTTTTCTGGATGTCTGGGTATGTTATACATCTGTCCTGGAATCACCAGAGCATCTCTTTTCGACCATGGTTGGTTATCTCGAGGTTTATCTCCCCCTTCTTCGTAGTTATCATTATTATCCCCCATGTCTTCTGATTCAGAACCTGAGCGATTAGAGTTGGACCCTTCCTCTTTAGATTCAGAATTGTCAGGTTCAGAGTAGTTACTGGTTGGTGGGGTGACAACTGGTGTTTTAGGTATTATACCAAGGGGTTGTTCAATATCTGTGAGGGAAAAGTCTATCATTTCTTTTACCGGTTGAACGAATACCTGATCATGGGTGTCAACAACTAGTCTTCTTATTTTTTTTCTTTGAGGAAGTAAAGGAGCTAAAGGTAATGCTCTGATCTGTCGGGCATAAGCTCTGGTGATTCTTATGAAATTATTTAACTCTTTGTGGGGAATATTTTAAGGTATTTAAGGGTACGAAAATTCTTCATCTTCGTTTTCAGGTGAGTTACTCGTAGTGGGAGTACTCTTTGTATGTGGGTTTTCTTGAGAATGACTAGCCATGCATGTGGGTTGTTTTGAATCTATAGGATTTGCAAAATATATTAACAGAGATATTTTTAGACATGCATTCGTTCAGGGCCTCCTTCTAGCACCAATTATTTTGAGGGGTCTGAGTTCCCTTTGACTCAACAGTAGGAACCAAACCCACTTAAGAGGCCCAATTAGAATCGTAAGCATTTGATGAGTGGTATGGTTCTCCATATTTGTCATCTCACTGGATTTATATATGGGATTTAATCATGACTGATAGATATGTCTTTCTGTGAAACCTTTCCTCAGGCTATGCAATTATTTTTTTGGTTCTTTTCTAACATTTGTGAAAATGAAAGGTGGAGCTTAAACTAAATGACAGAAGAAAGTTAAGATATATTAGAGAAAGCTAGGTTTTGGGATAACCTTTATACCTCAGCATGCAGGCAATGAGGATATGAACTAATTCAAAGTAGAAATAATACCATTTTGACTTGTAGACATTCAACATCGTCTGAGATAACGATTATAGAGAGAAAATATATACATGACAAGAAATTAGTTCAGGAAAAGTGATTTTCAATGCTCTACTATCAATCACATATTAACACAATTGATTTCTATTCATCAAATAGAATAAAAGAATTGTCATATCATTATAAGATAACTTAAATAATAGATACATCAACTCTTACTCAGTACAACAACAAATATTGAATTCGAAGACATAGATAATCCCCCTCGGTCCAATCACATTCACGCCCCAGATGAAAGAA
>JASDQU010354506.1:0-12044 GCA_032191745.1 Picea mariana
TTGGCCGTTAAAATTCTCGACCCTAAAATTTCCATCTTCCGACATTGCTCCCACTTGAACCAGGAACCCTCTTTTCCTGTGAGTTACCTTTCTCTCTAATACCAGTTGTTAGAAAAATAGGACCTCGAAGAAATAAAATAAAACAAATGTAGAAACAAAAACACAAAAGATACACAATACAAGAGAGACACAGATTTACGTGGTTCACCTAGTGTGTTCTACGTCCACCAGAGAAATTGTCAGGTCCTTCCTTTATTATTATCCAGCAAATGAAGGGATACAACCTACAACAAACCCATTGTAAGTTCCTCTTCTTTCTCTCACAGTCTCCTATCTCATAATACAATATTTTCCATCAACCATAGACGCAATACATTTCCCTCATAAAAGAGGGTTGCCTTCTAGCACAAAAAAAACTAACATAATCTCTATCGTTAGATCTACGACCTTATAATGAATGGTCCAGATTTACAATGAAATTACAATATACATTTAAAAGGAATTTTTTCCTTCGAGGGCCCTCTTTCCCCCAGACCCCCCATCCAGGAGGATATCCCCCCCGGACCCTGCAGAGGGGGTACTCCCTCTCTGCACTCCCCCGTGTGGAAGAGTGTACATATTTCTGGAGTGTAAATACTTCATGGGGTATAAACACGGCTGAAAGTAATAGACCTTCGAATCAAGAAGATAATCAGTTTCCACAACCAACAATGAGCACATTGTCTACTACCTTAGTCAAAATCTAGTTGTTCCTAAACTTAAATACTCTCACATAGAGAAGTTGGGCTTGGTCATTGTACATGCAGTTCAAAGATTACAACATTATATCTTACTCTGGAAAACTATCATGGTTGTGGATATCAAACTATTTCAATATGTCATTAATAGGTGTATCATAGGGGGGAAATATGATAAGTGGATTTTTATTTTGCAAGAATTTGATCTCGATTTCGCTTCTACGAAATCTAAGAAATCGCTAGTTTTTGTCGAACTGATGTCAAACTTCCCTAGACTAGATGAGGAAATTTTTCATGATGATTTGTTTACAGATGAACATGTTTTCCTTATATCATCTTCGGACCCTTGGTATGGATACATTTTGATATATCTTCAAACCTTGAAGCTCCCCCAACATCTGTCGAGAGATGATTGATGACGTATACGTCATCAGGATAAAAACTACCTTATTATCGGTGACACTTTGTATCATCAAGGGGTGGATAATATATTGCATCATTGCTTGACTCAAGAGGAAGATTAAGTTGTTCTTAATGACTGTCATAGTGGGGTGTGTGGTGGTCATTTATACAAGCTTGCGACAACCCAAAAGATATTGTGAGACGATTATTTTGGTCGTCATTTTTTAAACATTACGTTGAAGTGGTCAATAAATGTCACCCTTGTCAGGTGGTCACTCGAAAAATGCACTCCCACCTAGCCCCTCTTCACCCAGTCATCATCATCGGTCCCTTCACCAAGTGGGGGTGTATTTTATGGACTGCAACCCATCCTCGGGGCACCATCATATTATCATGGTCGTAGATTATTTTACAAAATGGGCAGAGGCCATGCATACGTTAAATCTAATGGTAATACTACAAAATTATTCGTGTTCAATCAGATTATATCCCAGTTTGGAATATGAAAAGAGATTGTCACTGATCATGGAAGTCACTTTCATAATGAAATGATTACATAGTTAGCAACAAAAATGTGGTTTACACATGGTCATTCTTCCCATTATTATCCCCATGCAAATGGAAAAGTAGAGGCGGTGAATAAATCTCTCAAGATGATTTTGCAAAAAAAATGTCAGCCAGAGTAAATCTGATTGGCATGTGATTCTTTACCTTTCACTTTGGGCATATCGAACCTCAGTAAATACTTCCACTGGTTTCTCTCCATTTCAATTAGTACATGGCGTGGAGTCAATTCTTCCGATTGAATAAAAAATCCTTTCCTTTAAATTCGCAATTGAGTTCCTACCTGACACATCCGATATTGAAGAATGCCTCGTGCACCTAGAACATCTTGATGAGAAACATTGAGATTCCTCTATGACTATTGAAGCGAATAAACGACGTGTTAAGGTTCAATACGATAAGTCGGTATGTCCCCAATAGTACCTTGAGGGTGACTTGGTTCTCCTTTATGACCAAGACAAAGAACCACTGGGGGAAGGTAAGTTCAACCCCATGTGGCATGGTCCTTATATCGTGCAGCATGTCCTAGAGAAAAGATCCTAGGAATTAGAATATTATGAGGGAAATATCTTGGATGATCCCATAAATGGGCTCTACCTTAAAAGGTATTACACTTGAGAACTCAAAATCGATCGTGGCTTTTGTATATTAGTGTATCTTAATGTATATACTTATTTATCTTTTTCTTTGCGTCATTATCTTTCTTATTGATTTTTCCCTTGGTTGGAATATGTCAATGGAATCTTTAGTTTACTTAGGATTCATGAACGGTGTCAGTCATCATACGTGGAACATGGATTTTTTTGCTTGGGTTATTTATTCACCGAGGGACAGCTGGTGTCTTCAAGTGGCATTCGTCTGGAGCCATCAATGAATAATGTGGTTGATTATAGAATTGTTATAGAGCTATTACGCGATGCCATTTCACATTGTGTTCGATATTTATAAGTTCTCCTAGACTCATAATTAGTCATATGTGATTTGAACGGAAGTTACCGTGTGAGAGATCCTACTCTACTATGAAAATTCCTACAGGTATGAATTTTGGAATGATACTTTGATTTTATTACTTATAGTCACATCCCTAGAAGTTCTAATCAAGTATCTGATGCATATGCTAATTACATTTTAGATTGGAATTTGTCACATAACTAAGTAAAAAAAACACATTCATACATTGTAACATATATAAGTAAATCCGAAGACCCATTTTTTTTTATATTTCATCCTTTAAATTACAAAAAATATGGTGTCGTAGTACAAAATGGGGATCACACCCTCAAAATACATATATGGCCAGTACATAGGATAACCATGGCATATATTCCTATGGTTTCAGATGTGTGTCATGATAGAACATTATGGAATCTGCAAGATGTCGAAAGAGTTGCACCCAGGCATGGGGTACACCCACCACCTATCGCTGCATCGCCTCTGGCAGATCCTCCACTTGAACCATAGGAATCATATGCGTCAAACGAGATAGATTCCCCTGCACATTATGTAGAATTCTCTCCATGTCCCTGCCTACTATCTCATCTCCTCGAACCCTTCGTCAATTTTTTGGGAACCCTTATGGTCGTCGCGGACCTACGTCTGCGTAAGAAAGAAATTGTTAATACTTGACATCATACAAAAATATTTGTTTTTTTTTTATTTTTCCTTTATCAAAATTGAAAAACACAAAAAAATGAAATATTTAAAAAACATTTCTTACCAATATCCCCATAGGTGGATCCTGGTAGCAATGGCATGTTAGGGTCCCCTCTGTAGTCGATCCCTCCATAAGGATATTCATTAATGGCTATGACCTGTTGGTGCCACCAGTAAAATAAATCAACATTGTAGGCGGTTGGAACCCTACCACCTCCTAGCTGCCTCATCACATCGATCCACCATGACATGGTTGGTTCATGCAATTCGTGTGGAGTAATCTCTACTCTAGGGCTCAAACTAGGAACCCTCTCAAAGAAAAAACTACATAGTATGGAAGCAACCCCTAAATTCCTCATTCGCCCTTGTTTGCAATCCACCAACTGGCTCTTCATGTTGGCCAGAAGTGAGGTACATCAGTCATAAACAATTGGTCTCAAAAAATCCACCACATAGAACATGAGTGGCCTCGATTCTTGGTGCAATGAAGTCAACTCTGGTATCGGTGTGAGTACAAGCATGTCGATCTTTAGACTCAGATTCTCGAACACCTTAATAGGGATTTGTCTCCCTACTTTATGTGTTCTTGCAACATAGTGGGTGGTGATGTAATCCTCCATATTCATACCACCTATAGCCCATTGGACCTTGAGATTCACCGTCTTTCCCCGATAAGAAAATCTTGTAATAGAGTATATGTCGTCCACTTCAATTCTCAATGGTTTCCCATCAAGATTGAAGGCATTTGTCTCCGGATCCCAATAGTTTATCAACAACTAGAGCAACCTCACTTGAGCCCTCATTCCTTTGATGACACAAAATTTATATAGCCCACATATTTTCAAATCTTGTTGGGCCCTTGCATCACTTTCTACTGCTGCATCCACCTCCTCATGCTCCCTTTCCCTCCATTCAATAACCATCCTGCAAAGGAAATACCATTTTTTTTAGTTAATCCCTTTCAAAAACTTATTCACGGACTTATACGCGGGTTAACCTTATGATAGTCGTGTATAGGGATTCATATATGAGTGCAGGATTTTCTTTTCCTGCATATATGAGGTCATATACATGACCCAATGAACTATCACCCACGTACAACCTAGTTTCTAAGTAACAACCTCTAATACTCAAAAAATGGGACCTAAAACTAAAATGTAAACCATTGAAAAGGAAGTAAATGGGATGGGAACTTACTTGGCCCGGACGGTTTCTGATTCTGTTGATCATAGCTCCCACAATTACCACCATAATATCGTGGGTAAAATGGCCTCAAAAGAACTATGTGGGTGAAAAACTCATATGGTATGGTAAATTTTCTTGTTTTTACTATTAAAAGAAAAAAATTACCCACTTTGTATAGGTTTACCCTATCTTTTCTATTTTTGGCCTTATAGACTAATGGCATAGTGGAAAGACTTGGTTTTAATTGGTTTTGTCCAGGGTTTTTAACAGATTTCCAGCGTCATATTGCCCACTCATGCCTTCAGCGGGTATATTCTTTCACCGACATATAGGATAGGTTCTCACTCTGCTTTGGATTCTTGCATCTTCCTATGACCATGATTCACACACCCTACGTACAAACCCATTTCTTAGTGACACAAAACCTTCTCACTACTACTAGAAGTGTCGTTATTAAGTGGTAGAGGCTTTCCAAACATGGGTACCCTAGTTAGAGCCATTTTTTTCATTTGGTGCCCATGCAGAAGTTCTTCCATAGGAATGAGTGTTCCTTATAGTCTCACTATGACTTTGTGTTCAAACCCCATTTTCTTTCTCATAATCATTCTCACTATTACCTATGGGACTCCCCCCCTGAGTCTTGTTTGAGATCTTTTCTGACTCCCGAAAAAATGAAAACGATTTCCAAGTGAAATTGTATCTTTCACACTCGTTAAATGGTTTTGAAAAGATGTCTATTTGGTATAAGTTTAACCCTTGTCTGGACCAAGTAGACTAATTACAAAAAAGGAATACCCTAGTCGCCATTGGCTAGAAGAGTTCTCTTGGGTATTATTTTATACTTTTTCGGGCCTAGGAGACTAAATCTACGAAAAAGGAAATTTTTGAGTTAAGTTGTAATTGCATTCCATTATCCATCTTGCATTATTAACCCTATTCTCACCCTACGCTTTCTCGTTATAATCCTCTTGCCTCAACAATTAGCATCACTAGACAAGCATTGTCTTCCATATATCCTTTGCAGCTTGACACCCTTTACCCGTAGAGGAAACATCTCCCCGAGTTTCCATGTCCCGTATGCACTTCCTTTCATTGAGCATAGGTATGTTCCACTGCTTGGAACTAGTTGCTTACTCGTGACACTTGTTTCCTTTCTTGTGTCATACCATTTCTTTGCCCGTGAAAAACCAAAAAAAAGGTGGGTGGGAAAAGAATATTGTCTCCTATTGACAACATTTGTGTCACCTTTGAATAGAGTACAAAATCTTAAGTCTATTTTCATCCAAGGTTTGGGTTTATCATGAACTTATGAATTTGAGCTCGTAATTAGAGTTTACTCCTCCGACTAGTTATTCTTCCAGTCCCTATGGAGAGTTTTTTTATGCCTCATGTGTCGCAAGATTTTTTCATTGATCACTATTAAGTTTATTCTTCCTTAGTTATCTATATGTCTCATGCTCTTGTTCAAAGGAATTGTAAAGCATGTGTCAGCCATTTCTCAGAACTCTTGACTTTGCATGTCGACCATACCCTCAATGTATCTCAGTATCACATGAAGTTGTTGTCCTACCTTGCACCCTAGGCCTGCTTTCATCATTGGTAGGTAACCTTGAACCCAACAAATGATATCTCCTCATTGGTCATTGACTGGGGGGTTTCCCTTATGCTCGATGGAAAGATATCTATTCACACATTGTGATTCATGCAATGTCTTGGATTCCATTATCCCTATTGGTGGTTTCCTCACCTTTATCAGAAATGTTCCTTATTGGCAGCTATTCAAAGGGTCTCTTTCGTGCACTACTTGCATATGGTGCATGTGAGAGATGCACATGGTCGTTGTTTCATGAAAATACTATTCATATGAGCTCCTCCTAATCATCAAGCTATTTCTTTGTACCTCATGTTGGATGATGAGAGATGCTTTAATTCTCTCCTTTCAGTGGGTCTCCTTCCATTGACTTTAGCTCATCTATTTTGGAAACGAGACTTAGAGTCATGTGAGTACCTAGAGGCTTGCAGTCATCAGTGGTAGTTTATCCCTCCATTGAAAGTTGAGAATACATCAATGTCTCTTGATCGATGGACTCTTCAAGTGTTCGATCTCATCACCTTTATTCACACTTGTGGAATGTATTCCATTCCTTGACACCTAATTTCATTATCGGTGGGTTATATCGCGTTTGTTAACAGTATACCTTAATTAACAGTAATCAAATGAATTCTCATTGTGTTCAACTTCAACTCCTCTATTCCCATAATGTATACTTGCACCTTCTGCGGATAGTGTATAATACATCCATCTTATAGTAGCAACATCCCATATTTGTTGTTGTCTTTCATTGGACCAATACTTATATGAATTCGATGATCATGGAAGATCAAATTATACTCCATTGTATACATATATCTTCAGTTGATTTTGAGATTGGACTCCACTGTGTCTTGTTTGTAACTATGATAGCCTATGGCATATGTCCACTTTGTATTTCATATTCATGGCCATGAACAATTATTTGATATATGTCCACATGGATCTGAAGTGTAATTCATATTGGCGGCCATGTGTACAAAGTCATTATGGATTGTCATATTCTCATGAGTAACTAGTGCTTCCAATTGAGTCTTCATTACTCCACTTATAGGAATTATAATATATTTCATCCATCACATATACTCCTCTGACCTCACACATTAGGGGGCATCTATTATAGAAAAAATTTCCTCACTCCATGCATCTTGCCTGAATGGCCTTCCATTTCCCTCTGCATTCTTGAAGTCCCCTTTTTGTTCACTCCAGAGAAAAAAATACATATTTTTGTACACATATGTGCCCTACTAGTTAGACAACTAGCATATACGCAGGTTGCTCCACTACATCCCACGTACATCGGGTTTGGTGCTCAAAAATTAAAAAATATGTTGAGTTTCCATGCCTTGTCACGATATCCATAATCCTTTACCTTCCATATACTGGAAACACTCTGACTCGGCCCTTCATTTCTATTTGAAGGCTACAAATTGAGCCATATCCAAGCATTGGAAAATCAATAAATCAAAATTGAGACCAAAGACACTCTGGATAAATTTCACTTCATATTGAGTCTGCATCCCTTTGTCCTTGAAATTATGAACTTTTTGTGTCCATCCCCCAAGCTCTTCCTACTTTGTGATGGAGAACCTCATTGACTCCTACATTTCAGCTTGCCTTTGCATAGGATTGAAGTGGTGGAGGCCCAGCTGGAGGGACTTAGTTTCTCGTTTCCGATATGTGTTTTTACAGAATTTTTTCACCTATGTACGTCTATTGATTACTTTAATAGAAATAATATTTTATTGTCCAATTGATATCTTGAAAATATTTGAATTAATTTCCATGGATGTATTTTTCATGTACGCTGATGGATTATGCTAATTTATATGATGACATTATATATCATCACCACATGCTTGCGTATCTTGGTTGTTGAGGACAAGTTGCAAGTATAAATATCTGGGTTTTGTTCTCAATGGTGGTCATCTTCGAACATCCGAATGAGGTAGGATTCTAGCCTTGTCTTGTTAGGATTTCATTTATATAGCATACTTGATATTATAGTTGATTTATGGGTGTCATTCCATCTATTGTGGTTTTCCCCTAGAAATAGAGATATTTTCCTCGTAACAACGATACAGATATTCAATGTGCCCAATATGTGTTAATAGGAGTCTCTTGAAGTCTTATTTATACTTTCCAAGTGAATTCCTTTAGGGGATACCTTGTAACTGTTTTACCCATTTTCCTTATTTTAGGGATAACCCACACTCTCTTGTTGTAGCCACTTTATCGTTAATTAAATTTTTTGTTGCAACTATTTTACCCTTAATAAATGACCTGTAATTTCTTTGTTGACCTTATAGGGGCTTCTAGATCATTCTTCAAGGTCCTCCAACTTCACAAGGCCATACCTCCTCAACCGTGAGGAACCACGTGGCGTACCACATATCATAGGAAACGTCATGACACGTACTATCTGTTAGCACTCTGTAAAAAATTTCTGGCTGATAGACAAACGATAGAGGTAACTATTTCAACCTACTTTAGAGTTGAAGCACTAACCAACTCAACTCAAAGAGGGGTCTCTCGGGTCACTTGATATTTCTTTGGAAATATGTGGCTAGATTTTGGTTTGTTTTTGGGTGGGGGTATTACAAAGTTGTTGAAGAAATGGGGGTGCCATTTGGGATATGGATTCAAAAATGAATAAAGCAGTAGCAAGTCATCAGAAATATCTAGAGGAGAAAGGATAAGTGAGGCAACGATTCTGNATTTGAAAACTCAGAATCGTTGCCTCACTTATCCTTTCTGAGTTTTCAAATTGAAATTTGCATGGCGAATGAAGAAAAAAGGGAAACACATAACCGCATCAGAGCATATTAAAATGAATTCTGAAATAGTTCAGAAGAGAATCACTTGAATTTAAATTTCTAAGTCTAGAGCATCATCAAACGAATTCCCTACTTTTAACTCTCCAATTTAAAAGAAGAAATTGCAAATTGAATTTTAAAGACATGGGAAACACACACTATGAAAGAAGACAAAATTCATATCACAGTCAATTAGAATATTTTCATAAACAGATCAAAAATTGCTTCTACATCATATATTTAGTTTAGCTCTATGATTTTACAAAGTCTACCTGCAACGAGGACAATCCCCCTCTTCCCTCCATACTTTCTTTATCAGGCAAGGCTAGTCGATAGGCCATGGGCCCCTTCTTTTCCACAATATCGAAGAGTCCCATGAACCTAGGAGAGAGTGTATCACCCCTTCCAAACTTGATCTAACTCTTATGCGGTTTCACCCACAGGAAGACTCGAATGCCAACTTCATAACTAAAGTCGACACTATGCGCATTGGCATAACTCTTCTTTCCATCCTATGCTTACTTGATCCTTTGTCTTATAGTTTTCATTTGGTCTTCCATTTATTGGATCGCTTCAGGTCCCACCAAGACCCTATCCTCAAGTTGATCCCAACTCAAATGTGTCTGACACGGTCTCCCGTAAAGAAACTCAAATGGTGCCATATTAATGGTGCTTTGATAACTGTTGTTGTATGCAAACTCTACCAGTGGCAAGAAATATTCCCAGTGCTTCTCTTGGTCCATCACGTACATACGCAACATTTCCTCCAAGATTTGGTTTGTTATTTCAGTCTGCCTTCCTGTCTCTGGGTGATATGTGGTACTAAAGTTAAGTTGGGTTCCCAAGGCCTCTTGGAAACTAGTCCAAGATCATCCTGTAAACATCGATCCTCGATCATATATAATCCTCTTAGGCACGCCATGAAACCTCACTATCTCGCTAATGAAAACTCTATCTATTTCAAGTGCCTGATACGTCGTATGCACAGGAGTAAAATGAGCACTCTTCATCAGAGTGTCGACTACCACAAAAATTGAGTCATGTCTCCTTGCCATCAGTGGCAATCCAACAATGAAATACATCGAAATGACCTCCCATTTTTATTTTGGAATAGTGTGTGGTTGTAGTAATCCTGTCGGATGTCTGTGTTCAGCCTTCACCTGCTGACATTCTAGACCTCTTACCACGTAGCTGACTATGTCTTCGTTCATTCCTTTCCATAAGAATAAGGGTTTAAGGTCTACCCTCATCTTCGTGACTCTAGTATGAGACATGTACTCTATGAGCCTCGTTTAGGATCAAACTCCTCATTTCATCATTGGGCAGTACGTAAATTCAATTTTTAAATCTCAATAATCCATCATTATCCACAGTAAATCCCTCAAATTTTAGTACCATCATTGTGTTTTGTCCGATAAAATCCTTGACCTCTTTGTACTAGTCATCATCGCGTTGTAACGTTACAATATTGTCACGTAGATTCGTCTGAAGAGGCATCACCAAAAATATGCGTGGTCTCTGACTCAACACATCAGCCACTCTGTTCATTGTTCCTTTTATGTAAGTAATCTCAAAATCGTACTCACTAAGCAATTCTGACCAACGTCGTTGTCACCCGTTCAGGTCACTTTTCGTAAAGATGTTTTGTATACCACAGTGGTCCATTTATAGTTTGAATTTTCGTCCAATAAGATAGTGTCTCCAAACTCTCAAGGCATAAACAATGGCTAACAACTCCAAATCATGCATCGCATAGTTCTCCTTGTGCCTTCTCAACTTTCTCGATATGTAAGTGATCACTTGACCGTCTTGCATCAAGACTCTGCCTAAGCCTTCCTTGGATGCATCAGTGCATACCAAGAAGTTCTCATCCATGTTAGGGACCTTTAGTATCAGTGTTGTCGTCAACAGCTCCTTGAGCCTCTGAAATGCCTTTGTGCATTTCTCGGTCCAAAAAAATGTCTTCTACTTCTTCTGCAATTTCGTGATTGGATTTTCTATCTTCAAAAAACCCTCTATGAACCATCGATAGTCTCCCACTAAACACATGAAGCTATGTACTTATGGGACATTTTTTTGCGCAAGCCATTCCATAATAGCATCGACCTTTTCTTGATCCAAGACGATACCTTCATCGGAGATGACATGCCTTAAGTAGTGAATCTTCGATTGATAAAACGAGCATTTCAACAGCTTCCAAAACAATTTGTTCTCTCATAGACACTATAGTACCATGTGCAAGTGCTCGTCATGCTCCTCCATTGTCCGAGAGTAAATCAAAATATCGTCAATGAATACTTGGACGAACTTGTCTAAGTATTCACGAAACACCCCATTCATAAAACTCATAAATACCCCTGGGTCGTTTGTCAGTCCAAACGGTAAAAAAGTAAACTCGTAATGTCCAAACCTCGTCTTAAAGGTGGTCTTAGGGATGTTGTCCTCCTTGATCTATAACTGGTGATACCCTGATCTCAACTCAATCTTTGAAAACACCTTCACGCCTTTCATATGATCAAACAAATCATTAATCCTTGGCAATGGATATTGATTCTTGATCGTTGCCTTCTTCAATTGACAGTATTCAATGCAGAGTATCCACGACCCATCCTTCTTCTGTATGAAAATAACAGGCGCAACCCACAGTGACACACTTGGACGTATAAGTCCTAAGTCCATTAACTCCTTCAGTTGCATTTTCAACTCTTGTAACTCTGGGGTCGACAACTGATAAGGTGTTCTCTCTATCGGTGCAGTTCTTGGTTTTAGGTTGATGGTAAATTCCAATTCCCTCTCCGATGGCATCCCAGGTAACTCCTCAGGGAAGACATTTGCAAACTCTCGCACCACTGGAAAGTTTTCTAGTCCTTCTGCCACGCCTTTTTCATTAATTGCAATGATCACATAAAGCTTGCATCCCTTTCACATGCTCTTCCATAGCTTCAAGGAAGAGATGAACCTCAGGGAAACTCCCTGGTTCCGACCTACAATCACATGTCTCTATCCCTCATCATTGACCAAGCTCAACCGTTTCGTCTTACAGTTGAGTATCGCCACATGCGATTCCAACCAGTCCATACCAATCACGATGCCATA
>JASDQU010354510.1:1556-12044 GCA_032191745.1 Picea mariana
TAGACTCATTTAAGGGCACAACATGTCACTCATAAGGAATTGAACTTGGGTGGGGAGGGTAACAATCATTCCTCCCAACCACCCAAGCTACATGTAATGGACACATGAAATTCATCTTGTTCATCATCGTAATCAGTTTCTCCAAGGAAGACGTTAAGCTATTGACAGAGCCGACCAATCCAACGAACCGAGAGGTTTCACACCATAGGGGTTACGATATGTAGTATAAATATTACACTAATCATCCATCCATTGGTGTTTCTATTGCCAAGTTGTGAACTAATGGTAAATAGTCCACTAAGTGTAAAAATGAGCATCTCACCACCAGTTGTCTTCATTTCTTATTGTTATTTTAAATTAATTAGGTGTGTCTAGTGATCAATGTACATTAAGTTACAAAGTGTTTATATGCATCGATTTTTTGTCAACTATAATAAATTGATATGTTGCAAAACATTTATTCTTACAGCCAAGCAAACAAGTTTTACACATATACTATTGCTTCTTGTTGATGTCCAAAAGCGAAACATCGAAACCCTGCATCCAAATGGGTTGCAATGCCTTACTACTTATATATATTTAATAATATACTAAATAGGTGGGACCCTGTTATGTGAATAATAGAGATGAAGGATACCTCGTCTTTTATGCGCTCATGTCTAGTTTGTAAAAATGACTCTACAGTTTTAAAATTTTGAAACCGCTTTCCAAGCGAAATGGGCAAATGATAGGTTTATTGGTAATTTAATTTAAAAGGACAAAGTGTTGTTTCAATGAGCATCTTGGTTTATTATGCTACACGTATATTTTGAATGGTTGAATTAAACTCCAAGCATGAATTATATATGGTTATGGCATATTGCGCTTATAAATTCTTGTTATTATCCTGGACATTGGTTAATTTTGAAGGGTGGGAATGCTTCCGTAGAAAAGAATGTGGGACATACGATATACTTTGTGCTAAGTGTTAAGCACGCACATTGAACTTAGGGGTTTGTGGAAGGTGGCATATCCAAGTTTGTATTGAATTGTTGTTTGGTAACTATGGTGGATTATGCGTTGGAGGTGTTGGTGCACAAATAATGTGCTATGGTTGATGGAGTTAATGTAGGATACGACGTGCAATTATTGCATGTCGCTCCAACCCTACCTCGAGGTCGCCACCCTCACTTGGTTTGCACTTGGTTGATTTCTTTGGATGGTGTTGCCTCCTCTTTGCTCAGCCTTGGAAAGAAGAGTTTTGCTTATTGGGTTTTTGGCATTCTGCATACAGGTATGATAGCTCTCACCTCTCCATTCACGAAATATAATTCCGCTCAGAATAAAATCGCGAGGTAGGGTCTTAGGTTTACTTGTAGACTGTGTTTGTTTCTCAAGTTAAATGAATGCATGTGGGTATCGACTGTATAATGGCATTTAAAAAAATTTCTCCCTAGTGGCATTCAAGTATTTTAAGTTGATGATAGTGTTCAAACTCCTTTCTGTTCGGATTATGTGATTTCTTTATGTCCAGAATGAATACTTCTTATGTGCTATGAATGTTGATAACTTTATGGTGAGTTTTTTGGGTTTTCACTCATCTCTAGTCATTAAAATTCAAGGGTGTTGTTTTCTCTACGAAGTAAAAGAACAATTGTTTTTCTTAAACAGTGTTTAGAAGACTCGTATCTCCTTCAAATTACCTTTCAATCTATTGTGAATACATGTGCGTATTTACTTTGTGGCCACCATGAGAAGTTTTTGGAAGAGGTCTATGGAAAATTTGTGTTTAAGAAATGGTTAAATGTTGTTTTGGTACAAACCCTTCGTAAAGGTTTCATATTTGCGTTCGCCCAGACCTTGGTTCTTCTATTTATGTATGGAATTATGAGTTTCGAACTCTCGTCTTGATTTATGTTGTAAGCAGTTAACCTGACAATGGGAAGATTTGTTAACTGCATTAAAACTGGGTTTGTTTGTTGATTATCCACGGGGTTTTGGTCGATTTTGAAAAGTGTTAAAATAAATGAACACCATCTGCACTGGGTTTCAAACCCAATCTGTTTACACAACAATTGTTTAAGGTTGTGATACCAGCGTTGTATATTGAAGCAGTGTTGGCTTATGTTGTGTTCTCATCCCCCACGCACATTTGATGATGTTTGGTTTTAATGGGTTGAATGTCTATGTTAACAATCTTTCCTTAAATCTCTACTAATAAAAATAAAGTGAATTGGGAATTTGTACAATTGACACTCCTAGAACTTACCTGGGGTTTATATTGGATGATATGAAAATAGTTGTTTATTGGATTTAAATTATGAAACAGAGAAATGTTTTGGCAATTCTTTTATTGATCGTGATGGCATTTTTTTTTGGATATCATTACATATAATAGAAGACTAATTGTTTTTCCCTTTCATTATACCATTTTTCGATCATTATATTCCCCTAGCCTTCCCAAATACATTTGAATCATTCCCTGTTCTATTGTTATGAAATTTAAATTATGAAAACGAAAAGGATTAATAGAAAAAGAGAGAAGACTAAGCTCATAAATGGTGTTTAAAAGTTGAATATGGATACAGTCTCTGTTACTCTTGCATTTCTTGAACAATATTCGTTGTTTTTTTCACATCCATGCTACCATTTTTCACACATTATAAATCCCTCATCTTCACTATAGCCCTATCACTCCCAGTTGAAATGGCCATTGATTTTTGAGTTTAAAATGTTGATGGATGGATTGCATGTGCTTCTGTGGTGAATATTAGAGCCAACCTTTTGATTTTATTTAGGTAGAGTATTGATGCATGGATTGTTAATATTTTTTCATGACATGTTGGAATATTACTTCAGGTTGAGCTTCTTTAGCAGAGGCAATAAAGGCAGAGGAAATTGGTAGAGGGTTAATAGAAGGCCTCGGTTTTCAATACATTTTGATGTTCATCCACAGGAATTAAACCATCTCTTTCAAGCTAGATTCTTTAACCTAGTTGGCCATGGTATGATCTAGCCCCGACCTAAGAGACCGCCCTTCCAGCCACATCAAAACTTTTCTGGTATCTGTGTTCCCCCTCATGTTTCCATGCAACCAAAACCACCTACCAATTATGGTTGGCAAGAGATTTTTCATCAACCCGTTGTTCATCACCACGGTTGGCCTACCGTGTTTTTGTCGTTACCCCCTCCTCCACCACCGAAAAATCAAAATCCCAAATTTGATCATGTTATCTCACATGTGAAGTCCTCTCATGCTAGTAAGAGGCTATATATATATTATTTTTTGTCTCAACTAATTAGTTAAGATAATTAGGCTTAACTAAAAAAAAGGCAGTTGAACTACCATAACTTATTGAGAAGGAATAAAAGTCCAATCAAATGAAGAGACAAGGGGAGAAAATAGAATGAGAACTTCAGCCATAAGGTTTTCTCTATACTAATGAGATACTTTCATCTTTCATTCATTTTGAGTTTACTAGAAGGCTTAACCATCTTGATGACAACAAGGTCTTATTGAAGGCAACAGGATTCAAAATTGAATCATATATTTCAGCAACTTGTTTTAAAGGTGTATGATTTATCTTTGGTAGTCTGTGTGTTCTTGTAACACCCATGTTTCCCCTAGTTTGTAAATATAACTATGTGGGCCAAGATACTATGGCCAAACTCAATATGTGTGAATGTTTAGTTTGATGGACCTTTGCATAAAAAGGTCAATGAACGTAAATTATGTTATTTAGTAGAAAATGGATTAGTGTTGCATGACTGTTGGAAATGGGGTGTGCTATAAGAGACCACGAATGCTATGAAAAAGATGGTGAAGGGGGCCAGGAATGGTTGTGTTAACCTCCACTAGACCAGTACTTTACTGGGTTTAATTGCTCAGGATCAGAACAAACCTCTGACCCAGAAATGAATTACAATCAGGTTGGTGGGTGGGAAGACCTCCTCAAGAATTAATGAGGGGATGGGGTAGAACACCCATCTGTAAGGATTTCAGACCTGACCACGGACTGGGGATTCGAGCCACACGCAATATTGCTAAGGAAGGAAAGAAAGGAAGCGTGGTGGGCAGAGGAAGACCTGCGAAGAGTGTAGAGACGAGAGACTAAGTTCTCAGGTTCGAGGAAGGACTGATAAAAATTGGAGTGAGTTTTGATCGCAGAAAATAGAGACTGAGCCGGGAGAAGGAGAGTAACTTTTGTCCCTATATATTTATGTATCGGGAGAAGGAGAGTAACCTTCGTCCCTATCTATTTCTGTATCAAGAGAAGGAGAGTAATCTTCATCCCTATCTATTTCTGTATCAGGAAAAGGAGAGTAACCTTCGTCCCTATCTATTTCTATATTGGGAGAAGGAGAGTAACCTTCATCCCTAACTTCCGTTGAGCTGGAAGAAAGAGGTTGAATATCAAATCATCGTGGTCTAAGTTCGAGGTGGTCAGTGGTAAAGCCATTAGGAGTGAATGAGCCTATGGTTGGGTGGAAACGAGCGCCCCTTTCAGCAGTCGCATCACGCCTTATGGTTCTGATAAGTGTTTTCATGCCTTATGCTTTGAATTGGAAATAATGTTTGCATGCATGTATTTATATGTCTATAAATAGTTTCTTTATTGAAATGATTAAGTTATGAGTATGTGTTCGTTCCCTTGAGAACTTATTCTTCTGCTTGATTTTCCATAGGCTCCATTTTAATCCCTCGAAGGCGCTTTCCCCAGGAAATTACATCATAGTTCCAGAGTTGAAGCAAGCATCTTGGCATTGCTACCGTTTCGGTAACCTCACAAGTTTACCTTGCCCTATTTCAGAGCTTATAGTTCTGCGAGTTAGGGAGGCATTTCCTTAAGACCAGTAGTCTAAGAGACTTTGAACTCATGCATGATTCCTTAACCAAAAACTTGGCTAAGAGTAGAGTACATAGCCCAAGAGTCATCTGAAGGTCCATGTGACCTTGGTATAGGAACCCCGCGCTAAAAGGAGTTAGCTCATGAAGGTTTCGTAACTTCGGGAGTTCGAAGCTCTGAGGTGTCAAATTTCATGATAGTCAAAGTGACCCGAACTACCGGAGTAACAAGAGTCATAGATGACTTAAGAACCTGACAGCAGAGATGGATGCGAACCATTCATTGGGAGGAGAAGCTATCCCAGTCGTCATATCAACTAAAAGACCCACTAGGTTAGTGAGTCAAACACTAGTCGCTCGATTAAATCGATGGTTGGGAATCATTGTGGAGCGCAAAGGTGAAATTAGCGGACATGCTAGTTCACGGCCCGCAATCAACCATCGTCGTTGATCTCATTGGGAATGGAAGATCAACGACCAATATTAGATAGAGTCGGGCGACCACTTCCCAAATCACGGAGATTGGACACTACAATCACTATGAACCATCAATATTTGAATGGAGATCGATGGTGGGGAATCATTGCAGAGCGCAGAGCAGAAATTAGCGGACGTGCTAGTTCGCAGCCCGTAATTCACCAACGTCATTGATCTTGTCAGGTTGGAGGATCAACGGCCACGATTTGATCGAGTTGGATGAGTAATTTTTAGATTGCAGACATTGAGCTCTCTGATAAAGAGTGAGCACATTGGGGCCTCACAATCACTGTGAACTATCGATCGACAAACAAATCGGTCTTGGCTAGATCATGACCGTAAGACATAGAAAAGTTGTTAGGCGGATAGTCGTGAGATCCTTTGGATATCCACGAAGTAATGGAGTCTGTCTGTGTCATTGATCTGAGAACAGGGACAGGTAGCGGAAATCTGTCGACTTCAGGTGTAAGCACTCCGAGGAAAAGTGAGTGGGGAGAGGTTAAAACTCCCAAAGGGAGAAGGGCCAAATTGATTTGCAGTCGTCGATCTGTGGGAGACACGCATCGATGGATCGTCAACTTAGGGTGTAAGAACTTCGGGAGAAAGTGAGTGTGGAGAGGTTGACACTCCCGAAGTCTGAAGAGTTGAAGAAGATATAAGTCGTCCAAGCCAAAGGGACAAGTGTCGTTAGATCATGCACCTCAGAGGAAATTCACTCCAGGAGAAAAGGGGATGTGTTGAACAAGAAAATCCTGAAGGACAGAGAGTCGGAGTCCATCTAAGTTGTTCATCAGCTAAGGACAGGTGTCAGTAGATATTCCATTTCATAAGATAGCCACTTCAGCGGAAAGTGGGGTGACGAGAGTTGATAACTCCCGAAGTACATTGTGATCATCGATTCGAAAGAGACATGCGTCGACAGATCATCGACTTCGGGTGAAATCACTCCAGGAGAAAAGGTGGTGTGAGCGTTTGGGACTCCCGAACGTCGAAGCCCGAAGTGGACCTGAGTCGTTGATTTAGATGGACGTGTGGCACCTGATCTGGAACTTCAGGTACGGAGTACTTTGGAGAAAAAAGAGTTGGAGTGCTCGGAACTCCCAAACGTCGAATTCCTAAAGAAGATCATAATCGTCGATCACAAGGGACGTGTGGCACTCGATCTGCAACTTTGGGTACGAAGTACTTCAAAGGAAAAAGGGGTAGGAACATTTGAAACTCTCAAACTCCAAAGTCTCGAAGTAAATTAGGGCCGTCAAAATCCCTGAGGACACGCGGCATCGGATTGTGAACTTCGGAGGTTGCCATGCTGAAGGATTTGTGAGGTGGTCATCTTGGTGCCTATTGTCTTGGCGTCTGGTCATAGCTCGAGGTCATATGCAAGTATAGGGAGATGAAAGAACCCGAAGATCTTAGGAGAGAATATCTGCCTACTCTGAGCTCATTTCAGAGCATGGAGATCATGATTGGAAAGATCTGGAAGAGAAGAATGGAATAGAGACCCCTTAATGAGGGTATTGTTTTCTCAAGAAGAAAGAAATTTTTACGCCCTTTCGTGGGCATGTCATAGTTCTTGTCTGTTTATAAATTAAATTTTATGGCTAATAAAGAATATTTTGCATAGTCAAGTGACAACATTTTGTGGCCAGTTGATCCAGATATTTAGCTTCAGTTTCCTTTTGTTGTCAGAGTCTTTTTGTATGGTGCCCATCAGAGGCTTCTAAATCTAACTTTGGTCCCTACCCTCGCAAGCGTTTGTAAAGAAAATTCAGTCTTGTATCTCAAAATGAAATCAATACAAAAATCAGTTTTTTTATTTCAGTCTCACATGTGTATTATGATGATCTGGTTCATTTTTTGCTTTTATCTCCATGTACACGTTTATGTAATTTTTGTACACATTTATGTAATTTTTGTACACATTCATGTAATTTTTGTTTAAGCTTGTTTCTTTTTCCCACAGTTACATATAAATATAAAAATAAACCTTGGTCCCTTGTAATTAATACCTACGGATTAAGTGATTGTTTTTTTTTTTTTTAAGGCTATAAACTCTGGGTGACATTCCCAACTATCTTGCCTTGGCCCGGTAAAATCTGAAAATGCTTGAGTAAGGTTCCCCATACCTTTTCCTCAACACTCACTACATTAAATATTATGTATCTAGATATTCATGAGGGATGGGATCGAGTTCAACCTACCACTATGGATTAGTACTGAATGAATTGTCTTATGTTATTTTCGGTTAGGAACATCTCACCCTCACCCTCACAGACTTTCACAGTTTGAGCAAAGATATGAATTAATTGTGTGTTCCATAGATCTTATTGTTTACAACACAATATTGGGTTGCTAATCATTAAAGAGAAAGAGGTTGTCGCATCTAGGTCGATGTAGAAACAACCTGAATCATGGCTCGAAACTATGGTCACTTTGAGCATGCATAACCCAAATTATGGTCTGAAACTTATAATTTATTGTTTATAGGGAAGAAAAAGAAAACAAGTAAGTATGCAAGGATTTTCACGAGAATGGTGGAAAAACCACTACCAAAAGGACCAATTCTTGAAGCAAGCACTGCATATCGATAGACAAGTCAAACAAGATGCTCTCAAGTAATGATTCTACCCATGAGACTACATGCAAAATTAATGGCAAGATGGTTGTAGCTTCACAGCATCTATGGACAGACATTACAACACTTCATTGATCTCCAAACTCTAAATTTTTTAAGGTGAGTAAGTCCTTATAATTAAATTCAATTCCAATTCACTTCCAAAGATTCATCGAGAAGTAGGTATGTCCAACAGTGATTCCATGTCCATAGCTTTCAACTGAGCATTAGAATCCTAGTTGGACAGTACCAACCAACAACCAAAACTTGAATCACTCCCAACCTTATAACAAAACACCAATAAACCCCTAGTAACTAACAAAATGATGGAAAAATATAATATTTGCATAGAAGCACAAGGACAGTCCCTTTTACACTCTTTTCAAAATATTTTTTTGAAGATCCCCATGGAATACCTCCACGATGACTAATTCAACATTTTGTTGATCTCACATCGTGATATTCCTTACACAACTCGTCCACATGCCGCTTATCAAACTCTTAGAGTACCAAAAAAATTGAAAGGTTAGATCCAAAAAACATTATGATAATGACCTATTCAACCAAATTGTCCCCATGTGGCTCTTCGGCACTCATTATAGATTTACGGGGAATCATTGTTAATAACAGATTAACATATATCTACTCCATTAGCTCAAGTTCATGGAGCCCATTATAAAAAAAAAATGGATCTCATTCTAAACATTATTAGATGTGTATGGTTCCAGTGTGGAAATTTATCTTGGTGATGTTTTTCTATTCCACACAACATGGGAAGAATATGAGCAGCGATTTATGGAACTCTTCCATGCCAACCCTCCTTCATCAAATATATTGATCTATAGATATGGTTTGCGATAGACTAGATCTAAACCAGATCTATTATTCATATTTGCAAGTGTATCAAATAATTTAAGATTTAAAAAAGAATTCCTAAGATCGAGAATAAATAAAATGTTTGATAGGTTTTTTTTATAAGCATGGTGTCATATATATGAAAAGATATTAATTAAACCTTTTAGATCTGTACCAGAATTGCAAGTGCCGGAATTGCAAGTGGACTTAAGTTTAAATAGTTAGAGGAGACAACCTACAATAAAAAGTCATTTAATAGTTGAAATAAGGAAATCTTGGCTCAATAAACCTATTAAATCATGCCACTAGGTATCAATAGGAAGGACATTAACCAAATATGTAAACCAAAACTCATTAGTATTTCAGGCTTTCAAACCCTAAGATTGTGTTTTATCCTTTAGGGTTTAGGAGTAAATCTCTACAAAAATGAAATAAGAGATCATAAGATCGTAAGATTTAACCCAAAAAACAACAAAATTAATCATGCCATGAGATATGACTAACCAAAAACACTTAGTCTTTCCATATCCCATAGGGGCTCAAGAGGTCATATTTGAACAATTAGACCACTAGATCTAATTATTAGAAGCAATAAACAACTATATCTCATCAAACAAATTACGCTTCTAGGTGAAAAGACATAATTTTATTGAGCGTTATGGCATATTAGATCTAAGTGAAGGCATAAGATCCAGATCCCTAGATCTTCATGGATTATGGAATGGATTATCTCAAGTAGATTTTCAATTTTATTCTAGATCTTTTTTTTCCTACAATCTTATTCTAGATGTATATTTTCATATCCACAATTTATCTAAATTAATTGGGTAGTCCCATAGGCCTTTAGGGTTGAAACTTGCACTCTGATACCATATCTAATGTCCCCAAAAATATACAAAGATAAATTTATAAAATACCCAATTAAATAACCATTGATGTGTAATAAATCATACCCTAATGAAGTTTAATCCATTCACAGAAGAGGTGAAGAATGTACCTGTGTTGAAGAATCCAAACTTACCTACAACCAACCAGTTGAGTTTATGAACACATCCATACCCTAATAATTGATCTAGAAACTACAACACAAAGTGGGGGATGAATCTCCACCAAACAATAGACCTTGCTACTCAATTTTTTAGTAATTGATCACCCCCTAGCCCTTATTCTATTACTCTACCATTAATTCCTTATCCTTTCCCCCCTATAGGTTAAGCCAAAGATGTTGGGTATGTGTTATATTCTTTGCATGTGTGTGTGTGTGGGTGCATCAGATATGACAACTGCGTCTGACGATCCCTTCACATAGAGCTCTGTCGTGTGCGTCGGGCGCTTTCCTAGGGGGGTCCCAGGGGGGGACAGGTATGCCCCCCCTGGTTACATGCAGCGTTCGGCACCGGGTGGTAGCCCGGGGCCGACAGGGTTCGGGGCAGCGCCTTGAAATTTTTTTTGGGGCGGTTTTTGCTATTTTTAGTGGATTTTGCTATTTTTAGCTGATTTGTAAATTAATCCTGGATTAAGGGATTAGGGTTTTGGTATCTACGGAATACCTAAAAACATTTTATATATTGTATGGCGAATGGTGAAATTCGATATAATGAAAATAAGAAAGGTTTTCCTGGTTGAGGGTTTCCGGTAAAAATCTCTGTGTACTTTGTGTATGAGCCATTGATTAATTTCAGTATTGCTTAAGAATCTATATGCATTGCTTTACTTC
>JASDQU010354512.1:0-12083 GCA_032191745.1 Picea mariana
CTGCACCCACGCTTGTGCTGTCATCTTAGCTATACCATCAAAGTATGGAATCTCTATCTTCCCTACCCTTCACTCAAACTCAAAGCTACCCCTATGGTTCGTCCTAGGCTAGTTTCTGAACCTGAGTTGACAATATTGGTCTAGGGACATCTGTCTTTGCACTTTCATATCCAAGCTATAGTATTCCCTGGTACTCCTGGCTAATTGTTCCACAAAGTCTTCAACCTGTTCCTGTTGCCCTTGCTCATCTGTGAATGTGGGCATGTATGGTCTAGGGTTAGCTCTGCTACCTGAGTGTCGGCCTAGCTGTTCATCTGTGAACACTGGCATGTATGGCCTATGATTGGCCCTGCTACCCATCTGCCCATGGAATGTGCCACCTCCCAGACTTCCTTCAGATCTCGGTGCTTTCTCTGGGTTATATCTGACTTCCTCATGGGTTCCACCAGAACCCCCAGCCTCCTTATTCCCATACGTATCAGGATCCTTGCCTCGATGGGTTACTTGCATTAGAAGGTCAGTTATCCTAGTTTGGTTCTCGTTCATTTTCTGTAGATTCTCATCAACTTTCTTCAAGGTTTCAGATATTTCGGCCTGCCTCCTTCTGTTGGTTTCCTGATACTCATCCAACTGTTGGACCAATGTGCTTTCTGTGCAGTTCATGTTTTGCTAGAACTTACCAAATTTGGCTACTAATCGAGCCAAGGCCTGAGGCTCGTGGTCATCCCCTGACCTTTCCATTTCTGCCTTTGTTTCACTGCTGTTTTTCTTCCTCCGACCCATAACAATTCCGCTGTACCTTTGCATACACCAATCTCTCCACAAGCTTGGAGGATCGAAGCTCTGATACCATTGTAATGATCCCAAGCCAAATTTTTCGCTTGGTATCACTAACTACTACTGATTTATTGTTGTGCAGGTGTTTATTAAGTGCATACAAGATTCATCCAACACATGAAGATCATAACATAATCAATATATAGAAGCACAAACAAGATCTGACCTTTTTATTATGCAGAATCAATACAATAAATGGCCGATTTGGCATAAACATCAGATGGTCGTACAATCAATAGATATGAGCTACTACAAAATGCTCTGCCGATACAAAAGAAGCCTCCAAAGGATGAATAAGTAATGAAGACCAATACCCAGCAGATCTGGATGTCAAACCCTCTAGCTAAAGAGTGCCACGCTCCAAATGAAGACTGAAACCCTCAAGAATTCGGCCCTGATGGGAAGATGTTCCAAATGAGCTCAAACTTGGCCCACTGGTAGATCAGGGCAGTGGGGACTTCCTCCAGAAGTTTCAGACCCAACATCCAAGTGTAACCCCTTCAACTGATGAACCTCCTAAGGGAGTTGCGCCCTCCTGAAAAGCTGAAACCCCAATGCACTCGTCCCTATAGGAAAACAACTCCAAATGACTTGAAACTCTCCCAGAATGTAGATTGGGCTAAGAAGGTCCTGTGGAAGAAGTTTCAGGACCAGATCATAAGCAGATCTCTCTAGATCTGAGTTTTTTTGAATCACAGGATGCCCCGTATGGCTCCAAGACGTCCCAATCTATAGATAATGATATGAGAATGATAACCCTCCAGAAAAGTACTCAAACTGATGAACATGCCCCTACAACAAAACCCAGGTGTCGGAATGGCCCCATGCCCTCTGGATAAGCTGGATCAAACCTCCCTCTAGATGATGGTGCACCCTTGCTGGAATCACAAGAACAGTACGGCCTGCTACTTTTTGAAGCGCTGGATGGAGATAAACTGAAACTATAATGGTGTGGAGGAGTCTTTCATCCCTGAGACCAAGCTGTGGAACAAGGTGAGTGGATATTTCACCACTGAGTTGCTCACAAGGGTTTGTACAGCAAAACCCCCAAACTGAATGCTCAAGAGCAATAGAAAATGCTAATCCAAAACCAAAATACCTAATAGGTGTGCCCCAGCCTCTTACTTACACCTTTTTCTTCTAATCCTCTGTTGAGTTAAGTTAACTCCCAGGGTTAATCTTCTATTCTTCTGTTGAGTTATCTTTTACCTTTAATCCCTTTTCCTTTCTTAAGTCAACTTAAAAATATAACTTTTCGCTTCATTGACTTCCCCCTTCAGTGTAAGACTATGACCTAGTTGGGGTGCCCATGCCACTGAGTCTCCTCTTCACCTCTCTAAGAGTTGGGGGACATTACACACAACCTTCCCACTGACCACCAATAAAGAGAGTTTTCTTGAATTCTATATGGAGTTGGGCCCCTCCATAATTTACCAACATCTTTGAGGTTTATAACCTATGGGTACTTTCAAAAATATCAATTTAAGGAAGGATCAATGATTGTTGTTTCCATAGTCTCTCCCTTGGGTCTTCAATGAACTTATCCTTTGAACAATGAATCTACGTTGACATGACCCAATGAGTTAGATAATTGTAGATTTAACTAAATTTCTCTCTGCTCCAACACACCCATTCTACAAAAAACTAAAAATAGTTTGGAATGGTGGTGTTCATATATTTTCTCAATGAGTGATGGGGATGCTCCTCATAAATTAGATGTAGTATACAAATTTTTCTTTCAATTTGAACATTTTGAGTGTTTTTTTGGCTTTTTATAAATAGTTTTGAAATAAAGCCCATCAAAATTGGCATGGAGAACATTGCATAGTCTATACATTTTAAAGTTTGAGTAATGAGCTACCCATCACTTTTCCGTTATCAATATGTTCTTTCAATGTAATCACTTTTTAGTTTATCATATTTATAAATTTTATTTATATTTTATATATGTAATTATTATGAATACCACAACATGACAATAAATCAATCATAAATACATTTTTATCCATATCATTGTTACAACACATTTTTTATCACACCATTGTTACAACACATTTTATCCTTTAAGAATATCCAAAGTGTTCCCTTTACACATCTAAAGCCCATCATGAATACTTTAAAATAATCAAATCTACAATTTTTTTTCATGAAAAAAGTGATATGGAAAAAAGATTCAAATTAGTCTAAAACTGATACAATAAAAATAAACTTGACAATACACATCTACTAGACTACCACCCATCATAAATGTGTTAAAATATTTAAATCTACAATATTTTCGATGATAAAAGTGAAATGGGAAAAAATTCAATTTAATCTACACAGTAAACTTGAATAAAGGGAAATTAAATGGAAGTATAACATGTTTGTATTCTACATATTACCACAAATCAACTTTGTTTGCTTAAAAATTTTCAATAAAGAAAAAACAAATAATTGAAAAAAAATCTTAAATCCATAAGAATGTAAAATTGACATCATATTTTTGTATGAAAAGTAAGGGTTTCATATCTATCAAGTGATTTATTTTAATTTTATATTTATAAGTATAGAGAGAGGTTAAATTTATTTAGGTTAAATTTATTTAATCTTGTTGTTTTGTGGGTGACATTTTTTTCTTCTTTTAAATCTTGGGGATATGGTAGAGATTTTCTAGTTTTAATCATTTGACTTCGTGATTAGACCCACTTAGTAATATTGTCAATAATATTGTTGCATATAGATTAAGGAACATAGTAGGCTAACTAGGAAGCAAACAGATCAAATTTTCAGGCAAAAATATAGGCGGTCAGATTTTTAGGGGTAGTGTGAGTTTAGCTTTTGCCCCATTTTAAACCAATCCATGCTGAAAAAATCGATCAAAGTTCTGGATTGACTGAAAATCTGCTCACTCACCCCATAAATGCACCCTAGAAAACCTGACAAAAAGATAACTAGGAAAGGAAGATTGCTCCCCAGTTAACCCACTTCTTAACTAGATATAATTTTCAAAATAAAAAATTCATTTTCATTTACAAAGTAACTAAATATAATTTTCATTTACAAAGTATCTATATAAGTTTCATTTATTTATAAAGTAACTAGATATAATTTTCAAAAATAGAAAAATCATTTTCTCTTAAAAGTATTATTTACAAAAGCATTATATATAACTTTCAAAATATTAATAATAAAACTTAAGTACATAAAAATGAAAAAGAATTTTTAAAATAAAAAAGAATTTTTAAAATTTCTTTTCCACTTTTTGTTTTTTAATAGTTGCAGAGCAAGCGGCTTCGTGTATTAGAAACGTCTATTCCTTCGTTGGAGAAGCAAAGGCTATGGTCAATTTTGGCAGTTTTTTCGTAGTTTCACATTTTACAAATTTTTTTTTAATTATTTAAAAATATATTATTGAAATCTAATTCGTTATTAAAATCAACCAGTTATTGTCACACTGCCGCTGGAAATAAATGTTGTGAATACGGTCGTTTGCATGTAGAACGCACTTCGAATCCCAAGATTATATATGTGCACAGCTCGAACCCAGAGACATATCTATGCCAATTAGGTATGGCGTTGTATAGCTGTTCTACAAAATGTTGCCAAAAAAATATCTATTTCCTAAAACGTTAAAACGTTTAGCCTAGGACGTAATTAAATGTTGCTTTTGATAAGTGTAATTATTAATTATAATTTAACAAAACGACTTAAAAACAAGCCACGTGGTCAGTTGTGTTGTGTGCATTTAATTTCAATTAAATTGGTAACACGTCTACTCTCTAATTTTTGTGTTTATCCTTCCCATGGTAACGCAATCTTTTAACTCTGCCTTCGCCATGGGAGCCCAAGATCGTTTTGCGGTGGATTTGAAATCAGAAAAAGTGGGCGTCAATTTTTTTTTTGTGTTAACCCTTCCCACGGTAACGCAATCTTTTAACTCTGCCTTCGCCATGGGAGCCCAATATCGTTTTGCGGTGGATTTGAAATCAGAAAAAGCAGGCGTCAAAAAAATTTAAATCATATGATGGTTGGTGACCGTTGGAAATGAATCGTATATAAAACCATTTTAAAAACAAACACAGTTGATAGTTGTGTTGGAATATATCCTATATGGTTTTTGGGGGCTGAAGAATTCTGTTGATAGTTGTGTTGGAATATATCCTATAAGGTTTCTTTTGTACGTGGATGACCTTATATTGATTGCTAAATCAACTATTGGTTTGCAAGAGCACTTATGTTCCCTTGAGCATTTTTGTAGAAGGGTGGGGATGCAAGTCAATATTAGCAAAACGAAAATAGTGGTTTTCTCTAACAAAAGAAAGCATAACCAGCATAAGTTCTACTTTGAAGGCAACATTCTGGAAGAAGTTGCAGACTACAAATACCTCGGAATTGACTTCAACAGAAATTTAAGTTGGGAGGGCTGTAGAAAGAAAAGAACTTTAGGGGGTTGGAAAGCATTTTATTCTTTTCAAAACAGGTGTAGAGAGGCAGAGCTGTGGGACTGGAAAACCACTCTAACTCTTTTTGGGCTTCTAGTGATTCNGGTGATTCTCTACGGTTGTGAACTATGGGCTAGTAGCACAACCGAGATGCAATGGAAACAAATTGAGAAAATTCAGAAGCAGTTGATTACAAACAAATTCAAAATTAAAAGTGCAGTGCCTTATGCTATCCTGTTAAGTGAAACAGGGGCTGCCCCTATTGAAGCAATTGCTATGGTGCGAGTCAGAAGGTATATGAAAAAAATTGAGCAAATGGAAGAGGGTAGATGGCCTAAGGTTGTGTTTAGTGACAGATTGTGCAAAAGAAAGAAGACTTGGATGCAGCAAAATAACAAATGGTTTAGTAAATGGGGCATTTGCTTGAGCATGTGTCCTACAAAGGGTAAAGAGATAAAAACTTTTGTTATGGATAAGTTCCACAAACATACTTGGGAGAAAGAGCTAGGGAGAAAGAAGAAGTACTACATAGAAGAGTTCAACCCCACTCATAACCATCAACAAAAAGCGTACATAGGGGACAATATTTCTTGGAAATCTAAAATTCTTATTGCTCAATTACGGACTAATTCTCATAAACTCCGTTGTGAAACAGGGCGCTGGAAAAGACCAAAAGAAAAGTGGGAAGAAAGAGTATATATTTTGTGCTCGTCCGGAAAAGTGGAAACAGAAAAACATTTCATTTTAGAATGTGAGGCCCTCAAAGACAGCAGGAAAAATTATGCAGGTATTCTGGCAGCTAGTTCTTGGGATAATCTATTGAGTAAAGAGTTTGTTGAGAAGCTGGGAGTGATTACTGTAAAACTTCACAAGAAAAGGGCCGAATACAAAAGCCAGATGGAAAAACAATCTGTCCCATAGGGTATTTTTAGCCTCGTGGACGTTAAAAATTATTTCTTTCTTTCTTTCTATATGATTTTTTATTAATTTTTTTAAAGTAATGATAGAGTGAGGACTATGTTTGTATTTATAAGAAATTACAAGTAAGTTCATCTTTTCCTTGGGATCATAAGTAATTTAGAGTATATAAGTTTTGGGTAGGATAATTAGGAAGTAAACACATCTTTTTTTAGGTAAAAAAATGGATTTGAATTTGGTTAGATTTTCAGGAGTAGTTTGAGCTTTGTATGGATCAAAGTTTCATGCATTTCAGAAAAAATGCTATGCATTTTAAACCAATCCAGATACTCAGAAAATTGATAGAGTTTAGAAGTGAGGGGTTTGCCTCTTTAAGGTACACAATCTCTAATCCTAATGTTAAATTATGAAAGTAGTTTTTGAATATTTGTTATTTTTAGCATCGTTAATTTTGTACATTATATTAATCATATATAGGTTTTTGATCACTGTCATGTGTATGTTAAATATCATTTTGTTTTAAAATAACTTTATATATGTTGTTTTGTTTTGTTTTTTTTCATTTTTTCATTTACTATTATTTAGATAAATTATAGATACTTAATGATAATTGATAATTTTAGAGTTTCAAAAATTTACTTAATGATAATTGATAATTTTAGAGTTTCATTTTTTTTTTTAGTTAGATTTTGTATTAGAACCTGCTAAGCAGTAAGAGTTACAATTTTCATGCTATCATGTTATCCCAAGAGGTTCTGAGAGTTTTTCCTTGGTGGGAAACCAAAGCTGTCATACAACTGTAATAAACCTGAAATATATAAAACTAGATCTAGTATGCCACGCAAGACAATTATACTTCCTTCTAGACTGTCCATATTGAAAACACAAAACTGAAATGAGCTAAAACTGTAAATTCCTAGAACTGAGATGTCGCGCACAGCAGAGAAATTATGAGATATATTATCTGGATGCATAAAAACATTGGAAACTTGAGCAAGAAGAATCTATCCTGAGCTGGGGTCAAGCCTCTGCTTGTGCCTTCGGTCTTGCATGGTGTCCTTTCTTAGCGCACCTATGTCCGAAATAACTTGCCTGAGATCCTCTAGAAGAGTCATTAAGTGGTCCTTACGATGAGTCTATTCTTCTTCTCTGTGTTGCATCTCATTGATGGCGCCTTTCAATTCCTCAATTGCTCGCTTAATGGCATCCGAAGAGTCCTTGATAGATTCCTTCCCAGCACAGTGGGTGCAAACAAGAGAGGGCGAAGGGGGTGGAGGTAAATCAGAGGATGAGGTGGGGGAGTCGGGAGAGGGGAGGGGAGAGGACGAAGAAGAGAAAGGGACTGACATAACAAGGGGAGCATAGGGTGGTGGAGGGGGAGGCAGAGGCTAGCGAGGGGCGATGGTCTAAGCTTTGTCACGAAGCCCAGGGAGTTGCCCTGGCTGTCGAACCATTCAACTCGACAGGCGTAAGGAGACAACATAGGAGGCAGACATGGAGTAATGGCACGTTCGGGACAATGGTCCAGGGAGATGACACGAGAATAAGCAAGGGGATGCTCTGGGGTGGAGGCACGTGTAGATTTTGGAGGCAATCTTGGAAGAGCTTGCCTGCCTCGTCCTCTCGAACCTCCTCCTCTTGCAGTGTACCAGGTTTCCCACCATTTTGATTTACCTCGAATTCACGGCATTAAGAAAAACATCCGAAACCCAAGAAGGAGTGTGTGAGAGTTGTTATTCCAAGGACAGGGATCAAACCAGAGCCAAAAGCAAAATCCGATCGAAGGAAGAGAATTGGGCACCGAGGGCCGAGAACGCCAAGAAAAATCGAGCCAGAGGCAAAAGGCTAAATAGTTTGCATGAGGAGGCCAAGACTCGGGAGGCTGAGAGCTCGAATGAGCCATGGCATTTCTCATCACTAGCCTAAATCCGTTGAACCCGACAAGATGATGGGACTGGGCCATCGACCAACCCATAGCCATTATTTCTCCCACGAATTGGAGCGTCATACCATTAAACGGGTTCGAGTTCAAATGAATGCAGAGGTGTCGAGGCCGAGGTATTAAAAGCATGGATTAATGGTGGAGGTGAGTGAGGGTTGCGCTGGCTCGAGGTGGCCATGTGTCTACCTGTTTGACCATCCACCCGTCATGTCCAATGTCACCCCATCCAGGGAAGTTTCATTTTTTTTTAAATAAATTAAAATATATAATATATATTATTTTGAATTGAGCTCGATTTTGCATAAAAATATTGAAGTGTATGCACAACTTAAAATGATAAGACTATATTTTGTTTAAAATAAATTTATTTTTCTTTCTTTTTATATTTAATAAGTTTGGATAAATTATAAATACAAATGATAATTTTAGGGTGATTGAAATTCTATTTGTCATTTAATCTATAATTTAATATAATTGAAATCATATGCATAATATTTTAGGGTGTTAAGTCCGCGAGGTGTAGGACAGGTGACTGAGTGTGTTGTTAAGCCATGTGTTGTTAAAGTCACCGGTTCTAAACCTGCGGGGACAAAAAATCCAACCATGTTAAGGGTTGGTGTGGCTCAGGCTGAGTGCGATCCCCGGGTGATTTTGACGGCTTAGATGCCCCTGAGTCGCGGTTTCTCAAGCGCCACAGGTTAATCGCATACCCAACAGGTCCCGCACAAATTAACAAACAAAAAAAAATATTTTAGGGTGTTAAATTTTTTATAAAATAAAATAAAATTCCTATCATATATATATATAATTTAATATAATTGAAATATTATCAAATGCATAACATTTGTGTTTGTTATTGTTAGTTGACTTTTTAATTTAGTTTTTATATAATTATTTAATAAATATGAAAATAATTAAGATTAATGTAATTATTTAATAAATATGAAAATAAAATGATATTAAGATTAATGTAAATCATTTTGATTATGAATAATTATACTTTATATGGAAAATTGTTTTTTTTTTTATCATTTAAATACAATGGGTACGTTAATAAGTAGAAAAATTCAACATGTGAATAGGGTTTCAATACAATTATCCTCCCACCTCGTATCAATTTCCACTAGGACATGTGTTTTATCCACTTGTTAACTCACTCATTTATTTACTTAATAAACATAACATTTATTAAAATATTGACTAAGCTTAAATGCTACTCCAATATTATATATCCACTTTCAATTCATATAAGGATTACAATGGAGTGAGTTAACATGTAGATAAACTTAACATGTCAACTGTCAATTGGGTTTCTTCCCAATGGCTACTCATCTAGTTTCAATTCCCACTTGTGACATATGTGCTCTTTATCCACTTGTGAACTACTCATATGATTACCATTCAATTTATATACACAATACAATTAAGTAAGTTAATTAGTAGATAAACTCAACATGTCAAGTGGGTTTAGTCCTAATGGTCAATGGATTCAAGATTATCCTACCCACCTAGTTTCAATTCCCACTTGTGACATATGTGCTCTTTATCCACTAATTAACTACTCATATAATTACTTAATATAGATGAAATTAAAATAAATGTAGATGAATATTATACTATAATATGTTATCATTATCAATAATAATTATCAACAACCATACTTTATATTAAAAACACATTTTTTTAATAAATAAATATGAAATTAAAACAAAAATATATTAATATTAATAATACTTATTCAAAATTAAATAAAATATATTAATAATAATTATTCAAAACTGAACTAAAATAATAATAATCTATTTTTTAAATTCAATGCCAAGTCACACCAAATTTATGAATATTTATATAATAAAGCTTACATTAATAAAACTACACCAAATTTATGAATATTTATATAATAAAGCTTACATTAATAAAACTATAAATATTTATAAAATAAAAATTACATTAATTAAACTATGTATTTATAGAACATTAAAAAATAATTCCTAAATAAAAACGGAACCTTACATCTACTCCAACATTACACCTGCTTCCAGTAAAGAGTTCCGTATTTAACTCTATTCATTTAAAGAGTTCCGTATAGGTACTTAATCCTTGGGATTATGGTGCATTGTAAATATTATTTTAGGTGAATAAGAAGAGCCATCCTAACGTCTTGGAAGATGAAACCAAAAGTCACTTCTCATTGTATTAGTGGTTCATTTTAATGAAAATCAATTCATTTGGAGTTACTCATCCCTGGCATGACATCTAAGAACAAACAATTGTAAGGACATATTTTGGATTAAAATACTTCTACACTAGATCGACTTCATTATCCACAGAGACCAATTCCTTTGAAGAGATATGTTCTGATCGAGGAATGTAAAACTTCTAAGAAAACATGTCACACTTAGATTGGGTTATTGAGTTCAATTGTTTACAAAAATCAAGTGCAAGTCGTTGAGTTTGCTTCTCGCTAGGAATTGGAGGAAAAAGATACAAGCAAATAGGGGTTGGAAGTCATTGACAGATCCCATAGCAGTCATATATTTAATATATCATAATAAACATGATTAATAATCCGTGTGAAGAAAAATGAATGGAAAGAAGACTCCTCTTAAAAGGTTGTATAAGGAGAAGGGAAGTAGCTCCAGAGACTTTTGCAAAAAGAAGCAATGAACATAAAAGATCATGGAGTTATCTAAAAACACCAAGGGTCTGATACTGACATGTCTGTGGAGTTACTTGTAATATTTTATTCCGAGCCATATATAAATACATTGAGATGTGGCCTTTGGTTTCATCTTTCAAGAGGTCTCATGATTGTTCCTATTCACCTATGACTCTTCATATTTCTCCTAAATAAAAATATTTACAATAATATTTAAAAGACACCATAATCCCTAGGATTAGATATCTAACACATAAGACATTCCAGTATTATAACTAAATCATTTAAAATTAACAGAATTATTTTTTTCTATTCTTTTTCATTTTCTCCCATAATTCCCCTAGGTGATCAAAAGTTTGATATTTGATTTTGGGGGTAACTTCACTTGTCGACCCTTGCAAAAAGAAGTGGTAACATTAATTGAACCTCAAACCTCTGAGATTGTAGAATTTGTATTACATTTGGGAGATGCAACCTCTGTTAATAATCCCTTCCTATCAAACCACAATTTTCTTTTTTTGTTAGCATGGCACATAATGACTAATACATTTGGGAGATGCAACCTCTCTTAATAATCCATTGCTATCAAAACACAAATTTCCTTTTTTGTTAGCATGACACATAATGACTAATACATTTGGGAGATGCAACCTCTCTTAATAATCCATTGATATCAAACCACACATTTCCTTTTTTGTTAGCATGACACATTATCATGGCACACATTTCCTTTTTTGTTAGAATATTTCGATATGATGGAGACCGTTACATCGAAAGCTTACTTAGCAGGTAAGCGAAAGTGAATGTGTGTTGCCCTGTTACCGTTTTCATCGAAATATTCTAGGGGGCATTTTGACCTAATCATAAAAAACCTAGAAGCGAAAGTGTGTGCGCTGCGCTGTATCGTTTGATGTTTGACCTAATCATCAAAAACCTAGAAGCGAAAGTGTGTGCGCTGCGCTGTATCGTTTTCATCAAAATTGATTAGCAAGCTAATGAACGTCTTGGAACAATGAACTATTCGTGGACGTGACTTTTATAAATCACAGTTATGTGATGGAGGACGCGACTTGTATAAATCACCCTTTACTTAGATGAATCGCCCATTCATTCATTGTCTGGTTCTTGGTTTGTCCGCTCTATTCAGATCATATTAAGCGCTTAGAACTTCAAAGGTAATTCTAATACTTTGGTTTCTGTGTGTTAATCTATATGATAGTAAACTGTTTTCAATGGATAATCGTCTCGTGTGGGCTTTAACAAGGTTGTCTTTGTAGTGTCCCCAAGGTCGAGCCCCGTTACA
>JASDQU010354514.1:0-12044 GCA_032191745.1 Picea mariana
GTTAGCCTTTGAACATAATTTGAAGAAAGAAGATGTCCTAGGCCTAGTTAATTCTACACCTAGGGTTTTGACTTTTTAGGGTTTGAAGGGCCTTGCTCTTGCAACACTTTTCACCCTTAGATTTATGTTTTGAAGCTAGCTGTTTTGCCAAGGATTTTTAAAGAAAGAGGGAGGAGCATGAGGCCTTGCTTAAGCAACACCGAAATGAGCCTCCTCCCCTTAGGGTTTTGACTCTAGGGCCCTGCCATTGCAGCATCATAGAGCCTAACTCTCTTGTCTTTGAATTTAGATTCTCCCGAGACCTAGCCCTTGCTTCTGACTCCATAATACCCTAAGCCACTAGTCTAACTCTCCAACGTTGAGCTTCTTGTGCCAAAACAAAACTTTCAAAACTCTTGAATTTGAAACCCTAACTAACCCTAACGTCTAACTAACCCTAGATCAAAATATGATGTCATGCCTTATTTGAACCTTTGATTGATAAAAAACGTTGTGGCTTAGTCATCTAATGATAGACCTTGATATATTGATAAATTCCATTGGCCTATTTGCAAAACGTTGATCTCTTTGTCTATAAAACTAACCCTAGAACAAGGCTGACGTCACCTCTAGTATAGTGACGTAGCACTCCTGTCTTGTATGAGCATTTAATGATATTTGATATTTTATGTTAATTCAAAGATTGATTATATACATTGAATGTTATATCATTTCCAGTGTTTATTGAGAAGTAATATTATAAGCCATAGTCAATTTTTGCAATCATTGACTTTGTCAATAATTACTGCTATTTATGCTCATGTACATTAAATGTTGATAGTCATTAATCTATGAAGTGCTAACCACTACTGCACGTATTAGTTTATTTGTTGCCTTGTCTCGCAAACAGGTGCCTTTGTTGTGGTTTACCTTCTTTTGACTATCTTCTTGGCGGTAATCTGTGAAAGGGAAAATTTATCTTAATCCTCTAACCCTTTGCCTTTTCAAAACCCCAAATTACCAGGGACGTCTCCCTTGGGCTTAGCCACCCTAGATAGAAAGAGCCCCCCATCGAGGTGACAGTGGGTGGGGAAGCTCCTGTTACGCCAATTTGACCTTTACCCTTCAGCTATTTGACTTTAACTACAAACTGAGCGATAATAAGGAGTACACATTCTAGTCATCCCACACCATGCCTTTGGCTATCTTCTAATTGTTTTCATGCCCATAAAATGTTGTTTAAGGCTTCAAAATGGCCCCAAAAGTTTAGGACCCGAAAAGGTGTAGAAAAACTGCCAAAATGGAAAACTATGCTTTGAGCCAATGGAATAGGTGGGTGGAAAATAATCTCCACCTGGATCATTATTCTCCCCTTAGGAATCAATGGTCTCCATTGGGTCAAGTTCCTCCATTAAATGGGAAAACTTCTATTGAATTTGACTCACGGTGAGCTACTTACCCTAAAGAAGAAATTGCCCTACTTTAACGACCCAATAGCATTGGATGGTCTAGTTACGGGTGTCCTTTGTATTGGTCTCAATTATGTAATCAATTGTTTCATGTTCGATGCATTCAGGAGTGAGTTTTGTAGGTGAAAATTGCTTGGTCGCATCCAAGGTGTCTAGGAGAGGTGGAAAATACCATTGAAGTAGTTCCACATTAAATATCTTGTGCAAGCCAAGGAAAGGAGGAACACTTGATTCAATAACATTCTCACCCACCGCCTGGTGATGGTGTAAGTCTCGTATCATAGTGGGCATAGCTTACGATGGGATCATATGAGGCGCTCCTTTTGCAAATGCAACCACACCTTATCTCTCATCTGAAACTTGTGTGGTACTCAATGTTGATTGTGGTGTTTCTTGTACTTGGAATTGGATTTTTGCATAATATCATGAACTTTTTGTTGGATGTGCTAGATGCACTCAACATATTTGGCTTCCCAATCAGCCTCAGTCTGAGCATGTGAGGATTCTTCATGTCCAGTTGCAATGGGGAAATCTATGTCAATGGGGGATAGTGGTTGGAAACCCAAGCACACCTGAAAAGGGTTGTGGCCAATAAAGTTGTGGAGGGATTTGTTGTAGCTATGTTGAACATAAGGAAGGATTTCATCCCATGTGCATGGATGTTTGGAATTTTACATCCTCAGGATATGGAAAATAATCAGGTTGACTACCTATATTTTTCCATCAGTCTGTGGGTGGAAGGCAGTCGACTTGGTTAGCATGGTGTCCATCATCGACCATAGGTTAAACCAAAAATTTCTCAAGAATCCATTGTCTCGATCGAAGATAATAGTGAATGGTAGCCCAAAATGAACCCAAACATGTGTAAAGAAGAGCTTGGTTGTGGCCTCAGTTGTGATACTCTTCTTGCAGGGTGCCAAAATTGTCATCTTATAGAATCAATTAACAACCATGAAGACATAGTCAGTTTCATTCTTGGTTGAAGGAAGATCAGACATGCAGTCCATGGAGATGGACTCTCAAGGCCTATCCAGAGTAGGAAGAGGGGTGTATAGCCCCTATTTCTTGATAGTGGGATTGGCAATGGTGTAGGTCGTGCAGGATCCGATGTACTTGCGAACATCATGTCAAAGCTTCAGCCAACAAAAATTCTTTTGCAGTACTTCCATTGTTTTCTCTACACCAAAATGTCCCATTTCTCATATGTAATGAGCTTCCCAGATCAGCTTTGCATGGTCGCTTGAAGGAACAAAAAGATGACTCAGATGGCATAGTAATCCATAATGGAGATGAAAGTATGGAACTATTTTTCCTGCGTTCAATGTCTAATAGGAAGTAGCAAATTCAAATTCATTAATGTATAATTGTGGCCATCTGGATGTCTCATGTCCACAGGAGTTTAGAATTGTGGTTAGTGTTGCCATCGAGGGTTGATTAAGGAAATTTGTGACATGGTTGGTGCTACCCTTCTTGTACTTGACATTCAAGTGGAATTGCTGCAGGTACTTGGACCACTTCTGATAGTGTCCATTCTCTAACTCTCCTTGTGTTTGCATGAATTCTAGAGGCTTGTGATCAGTTTGGATGATCATTTCCTTCCCCAAAATGTAATGCTTCCGCTGTCGACATGCTTGCACAATGGAGTACATCCCTTTTTCGTAGGTAGGGTATTTGTGAACAATATTAGATAGATTTTCATTATGATAGGCTACTAGATTCCCATGTTGAGTGAGGACTGCACCAATAGCATAATATGAATCATTTGTCTCAATCTCAAATGGCTATTGTAGGTCTGGAAGAATAAGGATGGGTGTCGAGTAGAGGAAATATTTGAAATCCTTGAATGCTTTATGTTGGGGCGCAGACCACACAAACTTGTCCTTTTCTCCACCCTTGGTCACCTGGCTTAGGGCCTAAGCAATATGAGAGAACTCCAACAAAAACCAACAGTAGACGTTGATGAGACCCAAGAAGCTACAGAGCTCGGTCATTGTCTTTGGGGCCAGCTAATCGTGGATGACTTGGATCTTGGCTAAATCCACATGTACACCCTGCTCATCCATGATGTATCCCAAATATTGGATTCTTTGCATGTCGAAGGAACATTTATCCAAATTGACATATAACTTGTGTTGTTGTAGGGTGCCCAAGACATATTGAATATGCTCTAAATGTTCCTCCCAGATTTTGTTGAAGATGAGGATGTCATCCAAATATGCAACCACAAAGGAGTTTGTGAATGGCCATAATATATCATCCATCATTTGCATGAGTGTGGTTGGGGAATTATTCAAGACAAAAATCATGACCAACCACTCAAAGAGACATTCTTTATAGTTGAAGTTCGTCTTCCACACATCAATTTTCACAATTGGTACCTGGTGGTAGCTCAACTTCAAATCAATATTACTAAAAAACTTGGCTCCCTTGAGTTGATCGAGAATATCATCAATATGAGGAATTGGGTATCGATTCTTGACTGTGATCTTGTTCAGGGCTCTATGATCAATACAAATTCTCCATGTCATGTCCTTCTTCTGTACCAGAACAATTGGGCTCCTGCAAGGTGAGGAGCTTGATCTGATGTGTCCCTTCAGAATTAGCTCTTGGATCTGACATTTGATTTCTTCATTCTCCATAAGAGAACGCCTATACATAGGTTCATTAGGTAGAGGATCATTGAGTTTCATATCAATTGAGTACTTTACCTGATAGTGCATAGGCACCCCAGTAAGCAAGGTGAATATGTCTTTGTATTCCTCTACTATCTTGTCCACCTGTTGTTGTTGTGCAAAGAGACTTGATGCACAGGTTTCAATTATTATAGTGACCTTTTGTTCACCTTTAAATCGAACCATAAAGACAACAAAACTCTCAATATGAGAGACCACCTTTCTGCACTTCTTCGCTTCGCAGATATCAAAGAGACTGCAACCTTTAGGGTTTTCTCTAGTACCCTGTAGAGTTGATCTCCCAAATTAATAATGAAACTATGGGGCCTAGATTCATAAACATCATGACGCTTCCACATATATTGTTTTCCTAACAAAACATCAAAAAATTCAAGGGGGGGGGACATCACATAATACCTTGTCTTTGAAGGGTTTGATTCCATAGTGCAGGAAACATTGTTGGTTGACGCGGATGTCTCACCCCTGGCTAAGCCAACCGATGGTGTATGGTTAAGGATACGATGTCATTTTTAGGTTCAACCTATTGAAAACCTGTGTTGAGATCAGGTTCTTCTAGCTACCACTATCAACAATGAAATTGAGTGGGGTCTCATTCACCCACATCTAGTTCCTCTAGTTGGAATTTTTTGGTAGAAATGGTGACATTGGGTTCTGCATCAATGATCTGATTTCCCTTTTTTGGTTCTGAATTAGAGTCTAAGTTAGCATCTGACCCTGAGGGTTTTTTCTTAGCCAACAATGACTGTTTGGAGAAAAATTCATTAGTATTGTGCCAAGGTATTTTGTGGAACTCCCACCACTTTCCAATGTCCTTCTTCGACTTGCCATTACCCTTCTTTGGTGGTGGCTTGGGCTAGTTATCTTGAGGATTTCCATCCTTTATATACCCTTTGGTATAGGATTTAGGTCCACCCTTACCATGATTTGTCTATTGTGGATTTGCAGACCCAAACTCCCACTAGTTTTGATGCTTAAATTTATGCTCAATTTTGACAGCATACCGATAAGCGGCTCCCAATGAAGGGATGTCCAGAAACTCCATTTCAGTTCCATTTCTATTTGGATGTACCTGTGCAGAGACCCACGATATTTTAGGACCATATGTCGATCGGATTCTTTGATACCCACCTTGGTGTGCAAGGTATGGAAGGTATTTGTGAACTCTAGCACCGTTTGGCCCCTCTCTTGGCGCAGTGTGGTCCATCTCATGTAGTGGTCATCATAATTTCCAATAGAGTAATATTGTTCTCTAAGGGCATCAACAAAAGCCTCCCAAGTGGGTCCTAGACCAAAAATTGTAGACGCTTCCTCAGAATGTTTCTCACTATAAGTCTCCAACCAATATCTGACATGGGGAAGGTCTTAAGGAGCATGAAGGTGATTTTTTCACTGTTGGAAAAATTTTGGACAAAGAAATAACCCTTTATCAGACTTAACCATTTTTCCAAAGCGTCGGCATCTATCTGGCCTTCAAATAAAGGAATATCAAAGTTAAATTGTACCTTGAAGGGAGTCGCACCTCCAAAGTGATTGTTGGTTGAAGGTGCTTCCATTGCGACAGTCGCCGAAAGATCTGAGTGAAATTATCCATAAGCTCATTCCTCTGTCGAGTGAGGGCTTCCCTGAGCAACAATTTGAAAGGATATTATGCCCTGTCATCCCTCTTTTCTTCCACCATGGGAGGTTTCTTGGGCGTGCGAGAGCACCTTTATTCAAGAGAAACAAGGTTAAGACACAAATCTCTATACCCTAATGGGGGTAGTTGATACGTCAACTTTCCGAGGGCGTAACATTTGCATAGGATCTCCATTTGGGGCGCTCGATACCTAGGCAAAAATATCTAGCTAAGGAGTACTCATTTCATTTGGCCCAGAATATGCCTTTGGCTATAGACTGGGTGTTGTCGTGCTCATAAAATGTTGTTTAAGGCCTCAAAATGGCCCTGGAAGTTCAAGACCCGAAAAAGTGTAGAAAAAATGCCAAAATGGAAAATTGTGCTTTGAGCTAGTGGAATATGTGGGTGGACACCAATTTCCACCTGGATCAATATATTTGTTGGATATTTAGAGGGAGTGAAGGGATACAGACTATTATATACTACTTCATATACAATATTCATTCAGAGGAGTGTTAGTTTTGAAGAGGGTCCTTCACAAGTACTTCCAAACCAATATATCACTATGCACAACATTTTTTAGGAAATCCTATAATATTCATTATGAAAGTGGTATAATATTTAGATTTTTAGTTCAATATTATGTGTATGATAATGGTGTAATTTCTATATTTTTAGTTTTAAATTATGTCTTTATTATGAGAAATAAAATAGTACATTTGTAACTTTTAAATTTTTAATATTTGTTTTTCCTTTTAAAGGCTTCATTACATGTAATCTACTAGCAATCCAGGAGTGACTTCCTTGTCTATTCTGGAGAAGACCGTGATGTCATCTAGATAAATTACCACAAACTGGTCCTTCTCTCCGATGAATGCTATGTCCATGGCTCGCTGAAATGTTGCTCTTGCATTCATCAATCCGAAAGGCATTTTTCCATACATGAATGTGCCCCAAGGAGTGGTGAAGGTCGTTTTTTCTCTATCCTCAAGCATGACTGATATCTGATTGTAACCAGAGAAACCATCAATCATGGATATTCTAGATGCACCAGTTACCCTCTGCAATATGTGTTCCATGTTGGACAGGGGATAATTTTCTTTCCTTGAGCTCCTGTTCAGGTTCCTGAAATCAACACAGAGTCTGATTTCCCCACTTTTCTTTCTTACCGGGACCAAATTGGCCACCCATTCGGAAAATCTCAAGGGGACAATGATTTGGGCATCTAGCAGTTTCTTCACTTCTTTATCCATGAAAGGTAGCAACATGGGATTTATCTGTCTCAGCTTCTGCTTAAATGGCTTAGCCTCTTCCTTCAGTGGGATCTTGTGTTCAATGACTGATGTGTCATACGTCTTGAGGTCTTCATAGATCCATGCAAACACATCGACAAACTCTCTCAGAAACTCGGTATATTCAACCCTCTGCTTCTTGGTCAAACTCCTTGACAGCTTGAAAAACTTAGGCTCCTCTGGTGTGCCGATAGTGCACTCAGCTGTGTCAGCATCATCACCTGAAACTCTCCCCTTTACTGCCACATCATTCCCATCAAACAATCTCTCTAATGGGACCAGTCCCCTCGGAATGTGATTGCTGGGCAACTGAATAATGTCATGCTTTGCTATTTTACTCAGCAACTCACCCCCATCAAACCTTTCCTCAGAGACGGAATCTTGGTCGATATGCATTTCTGAAAATTCTTCAATAGTCTCCAAGAACTTTTTGATCTCGAGATCATCCTCAAACACCTTCCAATGTTTGACGTTGTCAGGTATGGAGGGCCTGTATTTTACTTCTACATCATACCTCAGTTTGGGCGGCGAGGGTACTTTGAAAATACTTGTTGATGTAGCCAAGGAATCTGCCACTATGTTCTCATATCTTGGGATGAAAGAAATGTTAAACACTGAGAAGAAACTGTCAATTAGGTCCCATACCTCATTTTTTTAACTCCTGAGTCGAGGATGCTTGGCCTGATAAGCGCTTTTGATCTGCTGGACTACCAACTCGGCATCTCTGAACATTGTTACCTCTTGAATTCCCATTTCCCTTGCGGCTCTTAATCCTAGGATAAGAGATTCATACTCTGCCACATTGTTAGTGGTTTCGAATTCCAGCTTATATGACAAGGATATGGTCTCCTGAGCAGGTGACACAAAAACCACCCCAGCTCCAGCGCCTTCTCGGGAACAGGCTCCATCAAAAAACATTTTCCAGATTGGGGTGATGGAGGGAGAAAATTTGGGGGAAACAGTGGGCTGCTTTCTGAGTTTCAGAGGAGACTCGGGGGCATGGGTGAGTTGTAGTAAACTGGAGCCTAAATCAGTGTCCAAGGAAAAGATGGGATGATTGGTGGGGTTGGCTTCATCGCTGATTATGTAGGCCAGTTGGGCTTCTCTGTATAGTTTTCTATGCTCTCCTCCAAACACTGGGATAGTAGCATACGTGAGGTCCATCTGCAAAGTTCCCCCTAGTCTTTTTATCCAAGATCTTGATAGCAACATACCGAACTTGGGGGGAACATCGGCCACTACAATATCCATGAACACACTTTTCATGGGCAGTTGAAACAAGGTCACAACCAGGTCCTTAATAACCCCGAGACACTGAACTCTCCTGGAGTCAAAGGAATAGAGGTCATGGTAGGCTCGGGTGACTTCTAGTCCTAATTATTCCATGACGGTTTTGGGCATGAGGTTGTGAGAAGCCCCTGAATCCATCAAGCAGTTGTGCAGCACTTTATCATGTATGTTCAGGATGTGTATAAGGGAGGGGATGAATCATCTCTATCTTCTACCATGGGACCTAGGACAACTGCTGGCTTTTCATCTTGGAGGTTTATGGAGTTTGTGGGAAGGCATGAGGCTTCAGACTGTAAAATCTCAAAGAAGCGCCTTTTAAATTCTTCATGTTTAATTAGCTTGGTGAGGGGCACAGGGATTCTGATCTTTTGAATTTCATGCTTGAAATTAAAAGAAGATGTATGCTTTGGAATTTCTCTTATTTCAAGAACATGATTGTGGACAGTGGGAGAGAGGGGTTGAGCCTTCTTACCTCTGTGAGCGTCTGCTACTTCATTAGCAGGTTTCTCTGTTCTAGTGGACCACTCAGGAATATTAGGTGATGTTGTCTTTTTGTCGGACCTCAGGTTATACCTTCCTCGACCGTCGCTAGCCTTGTCTCCTTTGCTCAATTCATTTAGTTGAATGTTCATGAGAGACTCCTCGTATGCTGATTGAGTCATATGAGGGAAAGGGGGAGTCTCTCCGAAGCATTGGATCTTTGGCTCAAGCTCGTCTATTTCCCCTTCTTCATCTTTGGCCACCAAATTGTTCTGAAAAGGGGGCTGAATTCTTTGGTCTTCTCTGTCTCTTCCCCTCTCTCTGTGCATGGTCGGGGGAGCAACATTATTTGGCCTTCTGAAACCCCCTTTGATTTCAACGCCTTGCGGGCCCTTGTACATTTGCTTCCTTTCCACCTTCAGTCTCTCCATCTCTTCAGACAGAAACTTCATCATTTTGGTCAGTTCATCCACTTGAGTGTGGGGCACCGATGGGCCAGAAGTTGAGGCTTCGGATTTTCCCTTTCTTCTGTCTGCGTCGGCTTTGTTCCTCAGTTTGTCAGCTGCCAATACATTGGATTCCACTTCTATGGCCGCATCTTGCATTTGAGCTAAGGAGGTAGCTCTTCTTTCTCTTAATAGAAGACAGAAATCAGGGTCGAATGCACCCGCATAGGAAATTTAGGCAAAGGCTTCTGAGGGATTTATCTCTGCAGGAATCTTTTTATACATCTTATTGAATCTTTTGGAGAAGTCAGAGATAGACTCTCCTTCCATTTTCTTCAGAGAGCCAAACTCTGTCATGTAATACATGAAATCCTTTCTATCTCCCCACTGCCTCAGGAAAACACTATCCAGGGCTTCAATTCCAGCAATAGATCCAGGGGCCAATCCTCTAAACCATTTCCTCACCTCGCCATCCAGGCTTTGGATGAAGACTCTCATCCAGACATCTTCATTTTCAATGTTTAGGTTGTCTGCATAACTATATAAAAAATCCAAATGTTCTTTTGCAGTTATGTCTCCTTCCCCAGTGAACTTGGGCATGTACTTCAAGTAGTCTCCAGCAGGGAGAGGATTCATAGGATGAGGTAGGATTAAGGGAGCATATCTGGTAGCGACTATGGCATCCATTCTGTTCAGAGGGGGATTAGCACTAGCCATAGGGATATTAGGTGGAGGAGAACTGGGAGGAGAAGGAGTCCTTGAAGGGGCTACTAGGAATGAGTCTCGAAGTGGAGTGGGAAACAAGAGAGAATTTAAGGAAAAGGCTAACGAACTCAAGTCAGCAAGCGCTTTTCTTTGTGCAGGAGTGGGGGAATATTCTATAGTCCCTGGTCTACGCCAAGGAACAGCTGCAGAGGAGTGGGGAGTGACAAGGATTTCTCCCTCCAATCCCATACCAGGAGGGGAAAACTCAGCAGGAACACTCCCAAAATTCAGGAAACGGGAAACCTCTGAAGGAGCTCTATCAAGAAACTGAGGAGGAGGAAAAGGAGTTCTTACAGAAGGAGATGGCGGATTACCTGTTTCGGCAGTGGAGGCTTCTCCTTCAGGGGCCTTTCCTTTTCTGAGAACCACCTCTGGATCAATTACAGGTGTAGCTAGGGGCAGTTGTGGATGTGACCGCGTATGTCTACCTCTGGAAGCCACAATTAGAAAAGTGGGTTCGCTCCAGTGGAGTCGTCACAATCGAGTCGCCAGGTGCACAGTAGCAATCTCAATAGTTCTGATATCTGATGCACCTTCAGAATCAGCTGATCGTTGTCGTTCAATCCCAGGGAAAATATTCAACTTCATCCCCGGCAACGGCGCCAGAAATGTTAGCATCGGAAGTCACTCCTGGATTGCTAGCAGGAGCAGAGCCCGACACCCATCAGTTTTATGTCATGGTTTAATAAATGGGGTGATAAAATGGGTAAAGACTCAAGAAGATAAAACTTTGACTCAGGAGACTGGGACTGGTATGTATGCGGAAAAGGAGGTCTTGATCCAACTTCTGTTAGTAAAGGGATTAAAGGATGGTAGAGGGAAGACTTGTGAGAAGGGCAAGCAAGACTACCTAGGGTGACGGGCCTTCAGGAGCTTGAGGATGAAAAAATCAGAAGCCAAGATCCTCTTGGTCCAGAGCTTCGAGGAACTGAAGAGAGACTCGAATGGATCCTCCAATTCCGAGTCGTTCAGCGCTACGAAAATAACAAGAACCGATTAGAAACAACGTAGTTGTTACAGTGATCCAACCTACATCATCCTACAATAGCTACAACTCGACTGGATCCTCCAATTCCGAGTTGTTCTAACACAGTATACAAGAGATGGAAAAGAGGCTGACATCCATAAAGTAAGAAATCTCAAATGCTTTTACATAAACCAGAGCGACCAGCGCTTCATCAAAATTTTACAGTCCGGAGCTTTGCTCAACCATCGATAGATACAAAAATGGCGAAAACGCATACATATACTCAAAACAACAACAGCAACAAAATCAAGACGCTGCATTAAACACATTGCATCTGCATGGCTTCTGACAATCTACAGCTGCCATCTCTGAATGATCGTGCAACTTATGGTAGACGCAATCGAATTCTTGACAGTTCCGTGGGCGAACCGACGTGCCTTTAATTCATTGCCGGACTTTCCCATTATGGCGGAGGCGATGTCTAACCACCACCAAATACCTAAATAACTGCTTCATTGGGATTAAGGATGGTCCAGCCAACTAGGCACCTTTGGGACGTGGACGACCCCTCGCGCTGCCACCTGGATTAACTGAACTACCTGATGAAAAGGCGTGCTGGCCAGCGCGAAGGATAGGGCGCATAATAGGAGTGGTGGCGCCAACATTGTGAGGGTGAGGTAAGAAGTGATGAGGTGTGAGAGAGGTTACAAGGGGAGACACATGGTGGAAGGAAATAAGCGGAGGGGACAGGAGATGAGATATAATGGACACACCCTTAGTGGGAGGCTAGCGTGGAAGGGAGCGGAACATGTGGCAGGTGGTGAGTGGATGATGAGATGGACTAAAAGAGTGGAGATGGGGAGACACATGGCAACCGGGGAGAAGGGCCTATGTTGATTCAAAAAAGAGCAACTGAGAAGGATGGGATCGCCTGAGCGTCGTTGATCCAGGTGCTTTGATCTTGTCCATTGGGAAGATGCGCGCCTGATTCTGGACCCCCCCCCCCCGCTTAAAGCTAGAAAGGCGGGGGGGGTTCAGAATCACCTTG
>JASDQU010354515.1:0-12044 GCA_032191745.1 Picea mariana
ATTTTGGGAATTTGGGATTTGTGAGTCCGGAGTGTAATCCAAAACCCTTGGTCACTCTGACTCCCAAATCACGAAAAGAATAACCTAGGATGAATTTTGGAATTTCGGGAATCGACATTTCAACATTCCTATTGACAAGGAGTAGAGTGCTCCACATCAGAAGCTCTGAAATGATGAAACACAAAATCCTGAAAAAGAAAGAAAAGAAAAGTCTCGATAAGGAAAAAGGGCGCGATCAATTTATTATGGTCAGGGGAGTTGAGTGGTGCTTTGTGTGGGTTCACATGGGGCATACTCATAAGGACCTATGGAAAAACATTGTTGTTGTGTTTGTGTAGGATTCCTTGTGGGGGAACCTAAGAGTCAATCAGACTCAGGAGGGAAGATTTAGAACGATCCTGTGCGGACCTCGATTCTGAGGATTGGGGGTCTGCGTCAGTTGTGGTATCATAGCAAAGAAAAAGTTCTTTGTTTTCTATAGTAGAGGAAGGAAGAAAATATTTTCAGTTATGTTGTCGAGAAGAAGAGATAGGCCCATGCTAATTCCTGATCCAACAGTGGAAAAGGAAATGCACGAACTACGTGCTAGGCTTGATGCCATGGAGACATCATAGAGGTGCACAGTTGACATTGGGGATATCAGTGAGGCTAACAGTGAAGATGAAGTTGGACATGAAGGAGAAGAAGTTGCAGCTGAAGATGCAGTAGATGAAAGCCTATTCAGGGTTGTTGCAAGGATAGGTGCCAGGGAAAAAATGGAGATTCCAATGTATGAGGGAAACTTGGACGTTGAAGGGATTCTAGACTAGATTAGAGCTCTAGATAAATATTTTGACTATGAGGATGTCAAGGAAGACAAGAAGTTCAAACATGTTGTCACCAGACTTAAAGGGCATGCAACATTATGGTGGGATGAACTGCAGGCTGAAAGACACTGTAAAGGCAAGCAGAAAATCAAAAGTTGGGATAGAATGGTTGCGAAGATGAAAGCCAAATTCATACCCAAGGATTATCAAATTACTCTATTTCAGAGGATGCAGAATTTGAGACAGAAGTTGAGTTCAGTAAAAGAATACACTGAGGAATTCTACAAGATAAACATCAGAGCAGGTCATCAAGAAAGTGATGATGAAAAGGTTGCCAGGTACATGAATGGTCTAATATATGACATTCAGGACGAGATGAGCATGATGACCCTTAGAAATGTAGAAGATGCTTATCAGATGGCTCTGAAAGTTGAAGAGAAGCTAAACCAAAAGCAAGGTCAGAGAGGCCAAGGTAGAAGTCAAGCCAGAGGCAAAACAATTGCCCAATACAAGAATCATAAATCTAAAGAAGAAGGGAAGAAACCTCAAAACCAAACTGAGAGAGGTGGAAGCTCATAGAGAGGACAGTATGCTGATAAGAATGCTTTGCCTTGAACCAAAGGAAGAGGAAGAGGCAGAGGTGGAGAAATAAAATGCTTCACCTGTGGAAAAAAAGGACACAAATCCTATGAATTTCCAGGTAGAAAGAAAGAAGGAGGTGAAACTCACATTGTCGAAGCACAAGGATGGAATGTTGAGGCAGAAGATGTTGAGGGCAGAAGATCACTGATGATGAGAAAAGTTCTCTTAACACCAGAGAAGGAGGTAAAGAACCTAGCCCAAAGGAATAGACTTTTTCGGACTGCTTTCAAGACCAAAGATAGGGTATGAAAAGTCATTGTGGATAGTGGTAGCACGGACAGTCTCATTTCTATAGAGATGGTAGAAAAGTTGGAGCTGGAAACTATTGAACATTCAAGCCCATACATAGTTTCGTGGCTACAAAAAGGACATCAGGTAAATGTCACTAAACAATGTTTAGTTGAATTTAAAATAGGAGGATATAAGGATGAAATACTATGTGATGTCATTCCCATGGATGTTTTTCATCTATTGTTGGGTAGACCGTGGAAATATGACAGAAATATGATTCATGATGGGAGAAAGAACACATACACCCTGGAGAAGAATGGGAGAACTCACATGTTGTTGTCGATTAAGGATAAATAAGTGAAACCAGAGGTGAGCAACACTGTACTTCTCATGAGTGAGAAGGAACTTCTTAAGGAGGTTAAGAAGAAGGAAGATACACAATTTATTGTGGTCATGAAGCCTAGAATTTTTTTAACTAGTACAAGAGTGGATGATTTACCATAGGAAATCTAGAAGTTGTTGGAAGCGTTTGTTGATATAATAGTGGACGAACTACCTCATTCGTTGCCACCAATCAGAAGTATAAGTCATCACATTGATCTTATACCTGGAGCTAGTTTACCAAACAAAGCAACGTACAGATTGACACCGCAGGAAAATGAATAGGTCAAGAGACAAGTCTAGGACTTAATGGACAAAGGGTTGATTGGAGAAATCTTGAGTCCATGCGTTGTTCCAATAGTTCTTAGCCCAAAGAAAGATGGAGGCTGGAGGATGTGTATAGACTCATGGGAAATCAACAAGATTACCATCAGATATAGATTTCCTTTGCCAAGGATGGATGATTTTATGGATTGCTTGAGTGGGACAAATTTTTTTTCAAATATTGATTTGAAAAGCGGATGTCGTCAAATTTGTATGAGAGAAAGTGATGAATGGAAAACAACATTCAAGATGAATGAAGGGCTGTATGAATGGCTTGTTATGCCATTTGGCTTAACAAATGCACCCAGTACTTTTATGATATTGATGAATGAAGTCCTAAAGGATTTCATAGGGAAATTTGCCATTGTATATCTTGATGATATATTGATTTTCAGGAAAACAAAAGTAGAACACTTGAAGCATTTAGCTACAGTGATGAGGAGATTGCAGCAAGAGAAATTGCTAATAAATATGAAGAAATCGACATTTATGAGGACATAACTCATTTATTTGGGTTTTGTTATCTCTGCAAATGAGTTGAAAATGGATCCGGATAAGGTAGAAGCGATTAAGAATTGGCCATCGCCAAAAAGTGTATTTGAAGTTCGAAGCTTCCATGGATTAGCTAGTTTCTACAGGAAATTCATCTGAAAATTTAGTGGGATTAGCACACCAATGATGGACATGGTGAAGAAAAGACACAAATATTTTCATTGGACAGAGGAAGCAGAAAAAAGTTTCAACTTGCTGAAGAAAAAGATTACTGAACAACCAATTCTGGTGTTGCCAGATTTTAGTAAGACATTTCAGGTCAAGTGTGACGCTAGTGGGTTTGAAATTGGAGCAGTCTTGAGCCAAGATGACAGGCCGATCACATACTTCAGTGAGAAACTGAATAAAGCAAAGGTTAAATACTCAACATATGACAAAGAATTCTATTCGGTCATACAAGTGATAAAGAAATGGAGACATTATTTGGTTCCTAAAGAGTTTGTTTTGTACAACGATAATCATGCTTTACAATTCGTGACTCAATAGGAGAAGTTGGACCAAAGACATGTTAAATGGGTTGAATACATGCAAAATTTTACTTTTGTAATTAAACATATTTCTGGAATTGGTAGCAAAGTTGTTGATGCTTTGAGCAAGAAATTTTTTCTTATGCAGGAATTTAGAGTCAAAACTTTGGGTTTTGATAATCTCAAAGAAATGTACAGAGATGATCCAAATTTTAAAGAGGCATATGAGGCATCTGAGAGTCCAATTCTCAGGGACAAAAGCCAGTGGACCGAATATATGATCCAGGATGGATTATTATTCAGAGGCAATCAATTATGTATTCCAAAATGCTCCATGAGGGAGAATCTGTTGAAAGAAAAACATAGTGGAGGATTGGTCGGACATTTTGGTCATGACAAAACGTTATCGAAATTAAATGGCTCATATTTTTGGCCAGGGATGAAGACAGATGTCAAAAGATTTTTGAACAGATGTAGAATTTTCTAGCACACAAAGGGAAAAACGCAGAACACAGGGTTATACCAGCCATTACCCATACCAGAAAGGCCATGGGATGCCGTAAGCATGGATTTTGTATTGGGACTACCAAGAGCACAAAGAGGTTGTGATTCAATCTTTGTGGTGGTATTCAAAGATGGCACATTTCATACCATGCCAGAAAACCAGCGACGCAACACATATTACGAACCTGTTTTTCAAGGAAGTTGTCAGACTTCATGGATTACCAAGAAGTATAGTTTTAGATCGACACACCAAGTTCACGGGACATTTCTGGAGGAATTTATGGAAGAAGCTGAGTACAAATTTGTCATTTATCTCATCTTATCATCCTCAGATGGATGGGCAAACAGAAGTTGTGAACATGAGCTTGGGAGATTTATGGAGAAGCCTAGTGACTGAACACCACAGTCAGTGGGACCACATTCTGCCACAGGTGGAATTTTCTTATAATGATTCACTCAACAGAAGCACAGGGAAGAGTCCATTCCAAATTGTGTATGGAATGCAGCCAAGAGGAGTTTCCAAATTGAAAGAATCAGAACAAAATGAATTCAATTTTGCTAGTGCAGAGAATATTGCAGAAGCGATGAAGGAGCTTCACAACCAAGTCAAGGAGCGATTGCAAAGTTCAAACCAGGAAAACAAGCGCAGAGTAGATCAACACAGGCAAGAAATTCAATTTGAAGTTGGTGATATGATTCTTGCACACCTGAGGAAGGAGAGTTTCCCAAGGGAACATATAACAAATTGAAAATGAAAAAAGATTGGACCATGCAAAGTCATGAAGAAATTTGGGGCAAACACATACAAGATTGAATTACCCGATGGGATCGGAATTTCACTGATATTCAACATCTCATATTTGTACCCTTATAGAGCTGAAGAAGCAGGAACATATGAACAGATAGAGGTTCATTGGACTAAACAAATGTCTGTAGCTGAAAAGCCACAGATGGAAAGTATACTTGACAAGAGAATCAAAAAGACAACAAGGAGAAAAGAGTATTTTGATTACTTGGTCAAATGGAAGGGACATCCATTTGAAGATGCCAGTTGGGAGAATGAAGAAGAGATTCAGAAGCATGGAAAAACCATGCAAGAACTCATGAATAGGAGTCCATGAAAATTTTCAAGCGAGGGAGTATGATGCAGGAGCATCACCAGCAGCAAGCGAGCGCAAAGGTAGAAGATAGTCGGGATGAGCGCAACACAGTTTTGCACATGTTGAAAATGTTTCGAAATAGTTAAGCAAGGCGTATGTGCATTTATGAATAAGTGATTGTAAACAGATCTTGAGCAATTTGCTCTCATCTATTGATGTAAAAAAGGCATTTATTCCCAGTAAATGAAAGTAGGTAGATTTAAATTCCAAATTAGACAGTTTTAGGAACAGGAGGGGAAACGACTATAGACACCCTCATCCTTGTATCATTGTATCAATTAGATTTAGATCAATTAAGCACATTAGCATAGAGAAGAGGAGAGTTGTAGCAGAGAGTTGTAGAGGAGAACCCATATACAGAAGTTCTGAATTAATATATGAAGCTTTGATTCAGATTCATGGTGTTATGGTGCTTTCTGTATATATATGCTAATTGATATGCTTATGGTTGTTATACTCTCTTTGTCATATATTTTTTATTATGTTGTATGTGAATGTATGTTTTCAAGTTGGATGTTTGAAGTCTGAGAGAGAGAGGAAATGAGTTTCAATTGTTTCTCATCTTGAGTGAGAAGTTCTTGCAAGGAGTGCAGTGAAATGTCTGCAAGGAGTGAATTGACGAAGGTTCATAGTTTCATCCCTGAAAATCTCATGAGGGATACCATTGTTCTCATTCCAACAGAAGTGCAAGTGAAGCATAGAAGTCATGCAAGGTGTGCGCAGGCTGGTTGAAAGCTTAGAAATTATCAACCAAGAGAAGAGCTGAAGGACTGTTGTTGTTGTTGGGAGTGCACAGAGTCAAGAAGGTCGAATATTTAGAAGTATTTGGTATATTGTCGCAAGGAGTGTGTGTAGGAGTTATTTCAAGTCTTGAAGCAGCCAAGGAAAGCTTAGAAGGGTTAATGCCTTTGAAGTATTCAAAAGGGGGGAGTCAAAGTCATTTTGTAAGATTTGAGTTCCAATACAAGAATATTGGTTCATTTCGAAGGAGTTTTCAAAGAAGGAATCGAGAGGTCGGAATTCTCCGAGGATAACTCCCAAAATCACGAGAACCGTAAGATCCAAAAAAGTTACAAGGTGGATAAGGAGGAATGAGTCCATCACTCTAGTAATGGGAGTCAGCGTGGACCGTTGATCGTGATCTACTGGAGCATCAGATTATTTCAAGAATTCAGGATTTGTGAGTCCAGAGTGTAATCCAAAACCTATGGTCACTCTAACTCCTGAATCATGAAAAGAATAGCCTAGGACGAATTTCGAAATTTTGGGAATCGACATTTCAACATTCCTGTTGACAAGGAGTAGAGTGCTCCACATCAGAAGCTTTGAAATTGCGAAACGTGAAATTCCTTTGGAGGAGTGTTTCAGCATTTTGGCATTTCGATATCTGGGATCTTGAGGAGACAGTGATTTGGAATCCAGAGTTTTGAACTCCCGGTTCACGAAATCCCGGGGAAAAGAAAATCATTTCGAGAATTCGGGATTTGGAATACCGGAATTCTTGAGGACAAGGAGCTTGGGCCCTTGCAATTAGAATTTTGAAGTTGCGAAATTCGAGATATTATGAAGTGGTATTTCATCATTTCAGGAATCGAGATTTCGGCATTTCCATTGACAAGAATTCGGGCTCTTCACATGAGAACCCTCGAAATTACAAAACGCGAAATAGTGTGAAGTGGTGTTTCGGCAATTCGGTGTTTCGAGGTTCGGGAACCTGAGAGGAAAATGTTTTGGGATCAAGAGTCTTGGACTCTCGGTAGCCGAAAGTTTGAAATCATGTGGGAAGTCAGATCAAATGGAGGCTTATATCCATTGATCCTGTTGGAGATATCGTTTCGGAGTTTCAGGGTTTGTGGAGGTTAGAGAGCCAAAAGCCTTACATCAGGACTTGCAAAATCATGAAGTCCAAAACCCCGAAAGGGAAAAGAAAAAAAGTTCTGATAAAAGCCAGTTTTTTCTTAACGTTTCGGGTTTCAACATTTTGACAGTTGCGAAGACAAGAGATCAGGATTCCTTGTTCTGGAACTCCTGAAGTCGCGAAACGCAATACAGCTGTGTAGGAGGACACGAACAAGCATTTTAGGAAAATCTACATTTCGGGTTTTAGAAGGTGGAAAGGTCGAGAACCTCGACAACAGGATTCGTGAAATCGTGAAACTTGAAATCCCAAAAAAGAAAGAAAAGGAAAGTCCTGATAAGGAAAAAGGGCATGATCATTTTATTGTGGTCAGAGGAGTTGAATGGTTCTTTGTGTGGGTTCACATAGGGCATACTCATAAGGACCTGTGGAAAAACATTGTTTTTGTGTGTGTGTAGGATTCCTTGTGGAGGAACCTAAGAGTCAATCAGACTCAGGAGGGAAGATTTAGAACGATCTTGTGCAAACCTTGATTCTGAGGATTGGGGGTCTGCATCAATTAATATCTTGTTAAATAACGTTATATAATTCTTGTTAGACCAAATATTAATATCTTGTTCAATAAAATTATATAATTCTTGTTATACCAAAGAAATCATACTACTGACAATAATTATACAATGATTTATGCAATAGACGGTAGGGGCATTTTAATATACAACAATAGTGTTGTAATTGGATTTGATGGTCCACGATTGGAATATATAGACAACAATTTCATTTACGTTGATTATTGTTGTGTTGTCAACATTATCATCCTTTGTATTTAGTTAGAAAACATTTATTATATTGACACACAACATTATATATTGGCAGTGAGTTTATATAGCAGACTGGTTAATACAGAGCAGATTTGTACAATGGAAGGGCAACGAATGAAATGTTGTGTTTTACTATGCCAATCATGGCATTTTACTGCACATTTTTGTGGTGTATCTATCGTGCATCAGGTGGAGTTTTAAATTCCGTGATTCCATTGGTAACATTGATGGATAGATTATTTATATAGAGCGTTCATTATAACGTTGACAGCAATAGGATAGCATTAACCTTGGACAAAGATTCCATTCTTTTATACAACATTAATATTTTTATAGTCAACGATTTTTAGGCAACACAAATTTTTTTTACAACATTACACAGTAGCATTATTACTTGGTAGCACCGTTACATAGCCATTTACAGCGATGTGTTACGGTAGTTACATAGCACTTTTCCAGAAACAATATCCATTTTTTTTTCATCAACTTTTAGTTTCTATGACAGTTCTGGAATTGCGTCGGGTAATTACATCAACGCTTTTCCAGAATTTCTATCTGTTTTGAATCAACGTTTTAATTGTGGTTCAGTTCTGTAATGGCGGTAACAGTTCAATTATCAATGATATACCCCTTATATGTTGGTTTCTTATGTGGGTAATTACTTGTTCCATGATCCATGGTACTCTTGAGAAATGGACATAAAGCATGTTGACCTGTAAAAACAAAAAAATAATAAGTATCCCTTGATTAATGTAAGCACCATAATTTATCCACACTCACCATTCCATTGGTGCAATTATGAGTGCAATCTTAAATATATATATGTATATATAAAGACCTCTATCAACAACCCTTTTCATTAATAATTGTTGCCAATTTAGTTTATGTATAATTAATAAGGGAGGAGAAAATGTGAATAAATTTTTATGATTCTCCTTGTGTGAGGAGTTTTTAAATTTACAACAAATTAAATGAATTTAGAAGCAAAGAAAATCTTAGAGACAACCTTGGAAAACAACCATAACTCTATCATAATCCCAATAACAACAAATGATTCTTGAATCTTAACCCGTTGTTGAGTTGATGTTACTTGAAGGTTGTTATGTAGGTTAACACTTGGATGAGGTAAGATACCTTGTGCTAGAATAAGTTCTGGATGGCCAGATGGTTGAGGTATGCTTCAATGGTTGCAGCCTTTAAGCCTACCTTGAGTATAGTTACGTTGCACAAGAATAATGGTTGAAGGGTTAAGAGTTTTGCTAAATTTGTTTTTAGTTAAACCATAAATGGGTTACTTGTGCCTTTTTTCTTAATTCAATTTGTGTTTTGGGGTTGGGTGCTTGGGTATAGCCCTTGTGTTGGCAGATATTTAGGTCTCCCAGTGCTAGGGGGTTGGTTGGGGTTAGAGGTCTAGATAAGTGACATTGCGTCAGGGTTATTGTCATGCCTATTGCTTGGTGATGGCATGTTTCCTGGGGAGGGGATCATTGCACACCCTGATGGATAATGGCGATCGATAACCTGGACGAAGTCTGGGCTTCCCGATGTGGGTGTCGTTCATTTAGTTGATTGGTAATTGATTCTGTAATGCCTCAATGCACTGTTTTGTGTGCTTTGGAGGTTACATTCTTGGAGGTTGAAGCCGTTGTGTTGAGTGGTTGATGTTACCCTTATCTTGTAGGCATTGTCGTGTTGTGTGTGTGTCGGGCGGGTAGTTTGCTTCCCCCATGATTTACGCTTGTTCCATTCAGTTGCTCCTTATGCTAGTGTGTGGAGTCATAGTTGTCTGTTGCCTGATCCGTGAGTTTATTTTCATCATCAGGTTGTGTGTTTCAACTGTTGTCGTCGTTGCCTACCTGCCTTAAAAAAAAAAAATTGCACTTCCTGCTTCGCTTATAGTCGTAATGGTTGGGGTATTTACAACCATGAATATGATTGAAAGGAGATTCCAATCACTCTGGGAATCACCGCATGACACACGGAAGTCGAGTTCTACGTCCAACCAGAGAATTATTGTTTCTTTCTGGCCGAGGACATCAGGTGGGAATAAAATATCAATTACCATTTCATAGTTATTTGTACCTTTTGGACTTGTCAACGAGCTGCTTGTAGGTGAAAATTTATATTCTAGTTGTTTTTATTGTACTGTCGAAGGTAGTATATAGCAATGAGTTAGCATTGACTTTCATATTATTTTTGAGTTGACTTGAAAAATTTATATCAATTTTAATGTTCAACATAACAAGAAAAAAAAACTATTTTTTAATATAACAAAAATAGTACTTTTTTAACTCCTCATTGGTCAATAAATTGATAGTGTTATTGCAACCTTCACATATATTGAGGCCTTGAATTAATGGGAAGAATAGAACCTGACAACATGGTCAGGCAACCGCGACCATCCTGCCAACCTTGACCTGTCTTTGGGCCATTTTTCTCTTGAACCCCGTCGTTTATCTTAACAGATGTCGAAAACCACTAACTCATTTAATGGGGAGTACAACGTCGAGGGCTATTTATAGTGAGTTGTGGAAACAATAGAGAAACAAGCTATTTGCAATGGAGTTGTGGAAACAACAAATAAATGAGCTCTGGCGTGGGTATTTTCCTTTCTTTTAAGTGAAGAAATGGAGATTCTGTGTCAGTTAAGATTTGTAAGGCGTGGAATCAAATTTTGTCTATATTATTTATTATACTTTCTAGAATCCCTCCCTAAACTATGAAATGCATGTAATTAAAACAAGTACAATATTTATCACAGTTTCTAGAAACCGTCGGGAAAATTATCTTTTATATTTTAAGTTTATTTTATTTATGCTATTTTTAGTAATTGTAATTTTAAATTTAAAAAATTAACATATAAATGGATTTAATATCTTAAAATATCTTTATTATAATTAATTGTGAACATTTTTTTGATATATACTTTTTCATTATTTTAAATTAACACAAAATACCATTTAATAACGTGATTAAAACATTATTATAATTAACTTAGAAATTAACACAAAAATCGTTTAATAACGTGATTAAATCATTATTGTACTACCGAATATTTTTTTGATATATACTATTTTATTATTTTAAATTAACACAAAATACTGTGGGGTGAAATCACAGAGGTGGGTAACACTTTCGTGAAAATCTGATCTCCAAAATTCCGAAAAATGTTTTTTTGGCCAAACTAACATTATATTTCGGTCGAAAGATACTTTTTTCGGCTGAACTATTTTTTGGCCGAAACATGAAACGTCAAATTGAATGGTACATTGACGACACCCTCGATTTGCGTGTAAAAATTTAGTCGAATAGATTTTTTCCATCTGACAATATGTTTTTGGTCGAAAGATATTCTGGTTGAAACATTTTTTCGGTCGAAAGATTGTCCGACTAGACAATATTTCATCCGAAAGGTTGTTTATATATCAAACACACATCAATTTGGAAACATTTTTCCAAGTTCTTTGCCTTAGTGAGTGTTTGAGAGCATTGGCGCAGATGTAGTTTGAGAACGCAGAGGTTGTTGTGTTGGTGAGCGCAAAGGTTTTTGTGTTGGTGGGTGCAGACGAAGGTTTGGTGGGAAATTAGGCTGTTGTGTTGGCCGAGCTTCAGGTATCTATGTCTAACTCTTAGTTTTTAGTTGTAATTTTAATTTTTAATTTGTTAAGTGTAATTTAATTTTTAATTTTAAATACAAATTTTGTTAATGTGGCTTCCCCTAGTGTGTTCAAGCCGTGGGCATGCCAATGGCTTGGCCACAGGGTTGGACCCCCATGGCCAAGTCACAATCCACTGGATTGTGACTTGGCCGTGGGGGGCCAACCCTGTGGCCAAGCCGTGGGAACGCCAACAGCTTGGCCATAGGACTGGGCCCCCACAGCCAAGTCATAGTCCAGTGGACTGGACCGTGAATTGGCTGCGGGGGGGCAAGTTGTGGGCACATCAATGGCTTGGCCATAGGGCTGTCCCCCCACGGCCAAGTCACAGTCCACTGGAATGTGACTTGGCCGCAAGGGGCCAACCCTGTGGCCAAGTTGTGGGCACTAATAGGATCTACAATGATTTACAACTTCAACTTTAAAATTGATATCAACCAATTAAATTCTGAAGTCTAGGTTTTTAATTGTTTTAAGGCGATGAAGCTACCATTCAAATTCAAAAATGAAAATTCCATGCAAACATTTCCCAGAAAATTCCCTAATTGATTGTAGATACAAACGATTTATAAATCAGAAGGTGCCATTTGATCGTGATTCAAAAGATTTGTTGGATTACTGAGAGGGGGGGTTGAATCAGTA
>JASDQU010354516.1:0-12044 GCA_032191745.1 Picea mariana
TTGTCTTTTATAAAAGACTAGCCTTGCTGACTGGATTGAATGCATATGTAAATTATTAAAGAATGAAAGTTTGATTATTAGTACATGCACGAGGTTGCATGTACTAGCTACACATGCATTCCTTGTACATATACATTAGTATGTATGGACTTCTTGATTTACTTACTGATATTGTCAGTTACTTGCTGTAAATGTATGAACCATGCCCATGTAACGACCCTAATTGAATAAATGATTAAAGATTATTAAGTAATATTTAATTAAAGAAATAATTGAGGATTAACTAAGTAATAATAATCTAACTGAAGATCACATTTAATGATCCGTGACATAAATTTAGGAGATCAAAAAAAAGAAGAAGAAATGAGATAACAGGAATTGCGTATGTAGTAGAGGGTGGCGTATGCAGGGCGAGAAGCCCATAAATCCCGAGATGATAAAATATTAATGAAGGGACGAAGGACGGAGGACGGGGGTGGTTGTGAAGTAAATGCGTGAGTCGACAGGGAGGAATAAGGGACGAGAAGAGGGGGATGTGCGCACCATTCGGAGGGAGGGGGAATGGATGTTGTGGACTGGAATTGCTGAGCCGACTGTATTGGCAGAGAACTATTGTATTCTGCGGTGAGCAGAGAGTTCTGCACTATTGTTTTTTTCCGTGAGCAGAGAGCCTCTGGACGGTTATGTTTTGTCGTGAGAAGAGAGCCTCTAGACGATTGTGTTTTGCTGTGAGCAGCGATTTTCTGTGCACTATTGTATTTTGTGGACTGTTGGCTTGCTGGGAGCAAGGAGTAGAGTTCCTGGTTGAGATTTTATCCGGGGAGGCACCGGATTGCTGGAGGTTTTGGGCACGGAGGGCCAGGATATCCGTAGATATCCTGGAGCTAGGTAGTTTTCCTAGTTGGCAGGGAGGACAGTAGTTTTGGGCAGTTATTTTCCTGTTTGTGATAGGGTTGATCTGTGTAGCAGGGAGCAGAAAGGCAGCAGCAAGGCAAAGAGGCAACATAAATTAGCATCAGATCCAGGTACTTGTTAAGTTATGTATTTATTTCATTCTGCCATGAATTTAGTATTTATTGATAAATCTAAGTTACTAAAGTTGATGTTATAAAAGTTAATATCATGCTATGAAGTTTTGTTTCAGTTTACTTTCATAAAATGTTTATGAAACTTAATGATGTTTAGAAGTTTATGGCTGTTACAGAAGCAACACAATCAGGTCCTCAGCACACCTTGTTCAATCTTTCTCCAATACATATTGAGAGTACCCATGAATCAATGGTACAAGTTTCAATATATTCCATAGTAATGGAGTTCATTCCAAAAATCAGATCAATGCTTGAATGGCTCCAATATAAATTTGCCTACACCTAAGGTGCCCCTTTATTTCAAGTAAGTTAGGGTAGGTAGATCATGTATGTACATATTTTGTTTCTTCAGTTTAGTTTTTCACAATAAGGCAATCTTCATATTGAAATTTTAAAATAACTCCATAAAAGAGGAAGAATTGCAGGAATCTATTTTTAAAGATGACTTCATAGCCCAATGGAGAAGGTAACTAGTCTTGAGATTCTGGTGTTCTCAGCAACCCACAAGGGGGTCAATGTCCCGCAGTTGGAGCTAGTTGTTGACCAAAATTGGTCAGCTATATTTTCCCTCTCTTGGATTAATAATAAAAAAATGATATCAGAAGATGAAATTTGTTGAAATATTATAAGTTCATGATGTATCCCTCAGTCTCATATTAACCAAGAAATTTTCAGATCAGAAATACGATTTCATATGCTCAAGATATCCAGGCTTAAAGTTCAAGCGAAAAAGGGTCTTCTTCTTCCATGTGGAAAAACGCTAATTTCTTCCAAACACATCTAAATTTTTTTGGGTCCAAGACCCATAAATTTCTTCTATTTCACGAGCTCAAGATCCTTAGTTTCTTCTTGTTTCATAGGCCCAAGACCCTGTTTTCTTCTTATTATATTTCTCATTTCATATTACCCACCACACAATCCCTCACCCCCTCACTTCCCCCATCCCTGAAACCATTTCCACTCCCTTATCCCTTACCTTCCCCCAATCCATACTTAGTCTAATTTTTTAAGTCATTCTCGGACTCACAGACTCACTCATATACTCCCTCACCTCTCTCCACTCCCCTTACCCACCCCATATTTCCATACTTAGTCTAATTTTGTGTTTTTTCGGACTCTCAGACTCACTGACACACTCCCTTACCCCCNCACCCTATGTCACCCTTATCCCTCTGCCACCTACATTTACCATCCCCCTAAAAGTACACTACCCCAAAATCTCCCCCCCACTTCTGCCACCTACACTTTACCCTTTCTTAGCAATTAAACCCTCCCACATGGACACATATGAAGAAATAACAAGTGGAAACATAACAATGGTGCCATATAGAAACTCATGAGTTGGTAACATGACATTTTTATCAATTTATGGAATTCTTACACATGGCAAGTTTATGAGAGTGATACATGGCACACTCTTATTGGATACATATGGCATATTTTTGACCTATCATACAGACACATGTGGAAGAATACCAGTGGAGACACATGAAAATATTCGGTTGGCACATCATCATGGTGACTCATCAATGACTGGGCATGAGGTGGAAAATGATGGGGTTCTAAAATTATTATTTTATTCATCAACATTCTAAGGGTCGAATTCTATGATCTCTATACTCTCCTCTTCTTCCACATAAGAGACATGAATCAAGTTTGTGTATATGTATTAAAAGATTAAAGTTTCCCATGCACGTGGGATGGGTTTCACACTAAAAGCCAAATTTTGAACTAAAGGAGGGCGAACCCAAGATCAAGGGCCCACATTTTCCCAAGACATCTGATCGACGGTGGCTGAGTCACGAATTTATGAAGCCCATATCTTGAGCTCCAGGTGTTGGAATCACCCAAAATGTATACCATTAGAAAGGTATTTTGAAGAAGAAGATGATGGTATAGGTTTCAAGGGCTTAAATATGCTATATTTTTCTCAGAAATTCAAATATCAGACATATTCATTTTTAATGGGCCCGCGTGACAACTCAACTTCACGAGCTCATATCTTGAGATCTGGGCAATGGATTTGGGAAACATTTATATCGTTGTAAAGATAAGATGATGAAGATCACATATGAATTTATTTACATGACTAAAAGGTTGACTATCACTTCCATAAAATTAAAACACGGTGCCCCTCTTTAATGGGGCAATTAATTGAATTTTGAAAAATAAAAGTTTATTTAAAAACTTTTATTAAAAAGGAAAGGGACCCATTTTGAATATGTGTATATTAATGATGTAATTTCATTAATCAAGACTTAATGCGGATTTTATTAAAGAGAATCCTTCAAGAAAATAATTGTACGGGAAATTCAAGAGAGGAAAAACCCTAACTACTCAATTAGTTGGAAAATCTCATTTTAAAAAGAGAAGAAGGGCTTCATCAAAGGTTATAGAATCAAAATTATCAAAGGGGAAAGGCATAATATCAGAGGAATAAGGAGGTACAACCATGAATATACAACCAAGATTTTGATCAAATAAAATAGATCTCCATCTTCTCCACTGTTTCTCTTCTTTTACACCATTTCTCATAACTTTATGCTTGAATCTCTTAGTTAGGCTCAAGGCTGAGTTCTTGAGTGTTCTTCTTGTATTATTCCAAATTATTTTTCTTGTATGATCATGGAGTATTTACAACCATATACATGACTGCCAAATATTTTGTAATGAAGAACATCTTTCATGAATAAATTCCACAAATAATTGCTTCGAGGTTGATTTCGATTATATTTTGTAACTTTGAGTGTTAAGTATGAGGCATTTGAGATTGACCTATACAATTATATTTTTGGTATTGATAGTAATACTCTTTTAAAATTATTTGAGATGATCAAATCATTCTCTCCTATTTCTCATTAAGAAGACATGGATTCATTTATATATGATTAAAAAGATTGTGTATGTGATGTTTATCACAATGAAATTCTAATGTTGAAGCCCTCCTTCAATTTATTTTTTATTGTAAAGAGATTTATTGTTGCATATAACTATCATATTAGGTTATTGAAGAACCATTTTATTTCATAATTTCAAGTAATAAAGATATAGGGTTTGCTGCCTTAGCATTCTCTCGATCCAAGATATCACAGATATATCTTTTAGCCAAAGAGGAGTACCGCCTCTCTAAAAACGTAGGGGGATTCATATCCTCATGAGGTTTCCATTTCAGTATAGATAGATTCAAGCATCAACAATTTCAAGCTTATACAACTTAGGACCCAAGTGACAAAAGCATGGAAAAAACCAATATGTATGAGAATGAACCTAAGATATAACCAACTCACCCGATCAAAAGCCTTTGTGAGATCAACATTTAAAGTGAGAGATTTTTTGTCTTTGGTATTGATTGTATGAATCCCTTCTTGTCCCACTCCCACTACTTGATGAATCTGTCTTTCTTCCATAAAACCAAATTGTTTCAATGATATGTGTGTTGAGAGGATAAATTTCATTCTACGAGCCATAATTTTGGATATTATTTTGTAGATTCAATTACATAAAGATATGGGTTTGAAGCTCTCAAATTTGTTAGGGTTGTTTGTCTTTGGAATCAAGGCAATGGAAGTTTAGTTAAAGGTTGCGATAGTTTGACCTATAGAGTGAGAGAATTCAACCACTTTCGAAAGATATCATTTAATGAATTCGTAACAACCCATAAATAATTCTATATGGAGTCTGTCCAGACCTGAACTTTTATCCTCCTAGAATCTCCATAAGGTAAAGAAGTTATTCCTTTCTAACTTCATCCATTAATATATGACTATCCTATGGATTGACAAAGTTTGGAAATAGGTTAGGTATTTTGAAAATTGTTGCAATAGTATCTCTAGATTCGTTCTTAAAAGGAATGTTGAAGCAATGCACCCCTTCGAATACGATTTTAGGGAAGGTGGTTTCCCTAGAACCATCATCCTTATTAGTCCCCTAGACTGTATTTATGTTTTCCCAATAGTTTTCAAAACAATGAAATTTTTTTCTTTTTTCATCACTCGACTGCAACCAAATTACCTTTCTTTTAATTCTCCATTTCTTTTCTTTTTCCACGAGAATTTTCCTCCTCTTATCCTCTAGTAGCCCGATTTCATTTTTTGTTCATCAATGAGGAATCCATGACCTTCTCTATGATAATAGGTTTCCAAAAGGGCTTCAATTTCCACAAACAATCCCACATCCTTATTTATCTTCTCCCCATATCACTTGATGAAAACTTGTTTTGCTCTTTCCATGTTCTATTGGAGCTAGACGGGGGCATATTTCAAGGAGGAGCTATCAAAGGGTTTCTAATTCTCCTTGATTTTCCATGAAATTTTCATCTCTTATTCAATCCATATTTATATCAAAGGGGCTGGGGGGATTCCCTATTAGGAAATGAGAGACACTTCCACACTAAACCTAGCAGAGAGGAAGAAGAATTTAATCAAAAACGTAAATGACAAAGCAATCACGCAGTGCACAAAGATTTTACCTTGGAAACCCAAACTAGAAAAACCAACATTCCTTTAGCGTTCTTCTCTCTTGTTGTCTTATTCAATTCTAAATAAAAGGTTACATGTCTAACCTTGGTCCACACCTAATACACAATCGACATCATACCTTCTTTCATGTGCAATAAATAACCCTATAGCCAATCCAACTTACATCTGCATGATCAACAACCTACATCTAAATATTACTCTAAATACATTGATTAATTCATTAGCCTTTACAACTTTACAAAATGCCTCTTTATAAGATTTACAATAGGAAAAACCTTAAAGAATTGGTGCCCAAAAATGATTACAGATCCATGCAAATCATTGGGTACAAATCCTGCAAATCTCGAGATTCTATTATAGTCGACTCTGAGTCGTATTACCGGTCGGCCTTCATTAAATATTCAGTCGGTCTCCACACATCCACCTGCTGACCTCATGCTAGTTGACCTCTTTGACCTATTTTCAATGCATTTACCATGTCGAACTGCCTCGACCTTCGACTTTGACTTTACCTTGTTGACTATCCTGGACCTTCGACTTGTTGTGGATCCACCATAACTTTGACCTTCAACCGATTCACCCTGACAAGACTTTCACTATAAAGAATATAACAACCCAACATTCTCCCACTTGTCTTCTTTTTTGAAACAATATATTCATGAACTTTTGTTCACATACCCAGGGCAACAATTCCCATTTCCTCTCTACACCAAGAGAACTTCACAACACTCATAGACTTGGTCAACGAGTCTGCTATGTTTTCCAGCGTGTTTACTTTCTCCAGTATCACCTTGTTACTTTCTACTATGTATCTTATGAAATGGTATTATACATCAATGTGCTTAGTCTTTGAATGATAAGAAGGGTTCTTTTCCAGAAACATTGCATTTGACTGCCACAACTTACCTTCATAGCTCTCTGCTCAAACCCGATTCCTGAACACAACCTTTGCAGCCATATCACTTCTTTTCTTCCATGAGTGGCCACCATGTATTTATAATATGTTTTTGACAAGGCTAGGACCGCCTGATGCTTACTCATCCAACTTATTTCTCCACCAAACATATTGAAGATGTATCTACTGGTCGACCTCCACCGATCCAAATCTCTAGGCCAGTTGGCGTCAAAAAAGACATGCATATTTAATTTACCACTATCATCTCCAGGTCTTACTTGGTATCATATAACATATTCCTTTGTTCCACACAAATACATGAATACTCTCTTAAAAACTGTCTAGTGCTCCTTCCAAGGTGTCGACATGTATATGATCAACACTCCCATTGCATGGGAAATGTCTAGTTGAGTGCAGACCATCGCATACATTAAAATACCAACAACACTTGAATAAGGAACACGTGCCATGTCCTCTATTTCTTCTTGTGTATTTGTACACTGTTCAATAGTAAGCCTTGCTCCCAAAGGAATTGACACCTTCACTAGCTTGCAATCCTCCATGTTGAACCATTTCAAAATTGTTTCAATATACTTTGTCTGATTCAACTAGATCTTTCTAGTGTCTCGATATCTCTTAATATCCATTCCTAGAATGAAGTTAGTTGCACTGAAATCCTTCATGTTGAACTTGGAGGATAGCTGCTTCTTCACCTCCTTTATTGCATCCATGTTGTTTCAAATCAACATAATGTCATCAACATACAAAGCTACATATATGAAACACTCACCTTCTTCCTTGGAATATATGTAGTGATCAATTTTTCTTCCCACAAATCCCAAACTAAGGTTGTATGTATCAAACTTATGGTACCACATCCTTAGCGATTGGTTTAAACCGTAGAGGGACCTTTTCAGTTTGCACACCAACTCTTGCTTTCCTTTTACTAAAAATCCTTCAGGATGTTTCATGTAGATTTCTTCTTCTAGGAACATTGTCTTCACATCCCTCTATTCTATTTACAGATCAAATACTACAACCTGAGACATTAGTGCTCTAATGGAAGTTAGTTTTGCAACAGGGGAAAAAATCTCACCGAAGTCGACTCCCTCGACTTGGTAATAACCTTTCGCTACCAGTCAAGATTTGAACTTCTTGGCTTGTCATGCACCATTCATATTCTTCTTGAATACCCACTTTCTACCCATGAGCTTTCTTCCACCAGGTAACTTGACTAAATACCATGTCTCATTCTTATGTAAGGATTCCATCTCTTTGACCATGGCGTCCTTCCAAATTTTACCCTCTGTCGAGTCGACTGCCTCATCGATCGAATTGGGATCATCGTCGATGGAAAATAGCACAAATGCGAAACATAAGTCAAGTGCAATATACCTTTCGATTGGTTTATTTATGCTTTATGACCTCATGTTGAGACCATTTTCTGCTTCCTTGTTTTCCTTCCACATTCTATCTTCCCTACTTCTTTTTTTCATTTCTTTTCCCTCTTCTACACCTCCCCTTATTTCCCTTTTTATTTTATTCCTTATTCTCTCCCTTTCTAGTTATTATACTTAGTCATATTTTAGTGTTCATGGGTTCACAAGTTATCGGGCCTTCATTTCCACCCACTTGCTTATTTCATAAGTTTGTTTTAACACTTAGCCATTTTTCAATTTCGTGGGTTCGAGACCTCATCCTCCATTTTCCGCGAACTTCACTTTGCAACCCAAGTTCTGTGATCTACATTTTGACCATCAACCTTGTCGTAGGTGCCAAGCTCCAAAGTATTTTATTCATGTTGCATGCGAGTCCAACCGTCCGTTTTTCTACACTTAGTCTATTTTTTATCATCTATACAACCACGGGTTCGCGGGTTCATGAAATTTTTTATATTCAAACTCTCCTCGGCCATCCCCGCCATTTTATTTCTTTTCTCGATACACATTAGGTATTGTTTAATGCTAACAATTGTTATGAAGGACCCGGAAATATCATCATTAATAGCGAAAGGCTTGAGGAATTACTCGTTAAATCTCATTAAATATTCAATTTCCAAGGGATTAAATTATCATTATCTTTCTGAAAAGATTTATTTGAGATTATTATCAAGGTGAAGAAATAGTCTCGTCAACCTATGGCAACATCTTCTAGACAACAATTTTGTGGTGATACTTTGAATATATTTAGTCGTGAAGACCAGATCTTCTAGTGGTCAAGAGAATATTTGTATTATTCCTCTCCTCCTGCACAAAAAGATGTAATTTGGGCATCTGGAATTGCTCATGTTGGGTGTGTTCCTGAGGTTTTTGATTGTAATGAACTTGTTGCATGGTGTGTGGATAAGTCTGTGCCAAGTCAAAGAATTATATAGCTCCAAGATCATTCTTTGATTTCTCTTTCACCTCAAGTTTTTCTCAAGTTGTTAAAGTTGCTAGAGTCAAATCTTACTTTCAAAGGTGAAGATTGCAGATAATTCTTGAAGAAACATAACAATGGGCTTGACCTCCTACGAGAATATTTGGAGAATCCTGCATCTATCCCAACAGACATAACCAGAATCCAGGTTGAGTCTTTTAAAAACCCTTATTGAGAAATTGCATGGCTATTTATTAGGTTAACAGGTCAGGAAAGCACTGCTTCTATCTTTCGCATGGTTTATATATTCTGTATTTTACAGTATAGGAACAAACCATTTTTTATTATGGAAAACTCATTTCTATCAAAATCTCATCCCAATTATGACAATATAAAAAGGATAGAAAATTATTTATGGCCTCTTATTTTATATTTGCTATTGTGCATTGTTGTCAATTACCAAACTTAACCATCAGTAAGAGGGCGGATTGTGAAACATATCCAGTTACCTTTTGGTATCAGACACTATGGATACATAAGACCCCTTTGTTTTTCTATGAAGTTTATAATAATTTTGTTTTAGTCTTCAAAAATCTTTTGTTGGGCAAAAACACTTCAAGGATATCTGATCAAGCTACCATATTTTTAGAGAAAAAGGGGACAATAGAAAAAATGGAGAATCACAATATCATAAGGATATTTTGCTTGAAAAATAATCCTTCGTTTCTCCTGTATCATGTGTCTGATAAACTATTTATTACAGAGGTGGCAAGGCAATATAAATTTTGGCTACATTTTTTCCATGAAAAAAGGAAAAAGTAGTTTATTCCCCTGCCATGGAAGATTGGAGAGTTCACATTCAGAAATATAAATAAAATTGCTGAATTTGCAAATCATTTTAACAATGTGAGTTTAAATTATGTTGAAAACATCAAAGGTTTTGATCTAAACAAAATATTTTTTGGACATATGCTTTCAATGGGGTTCAATAACTCTTTCATTCAAACTATCTTGAACGAAGAAGAAGATGGTAACAACCAAAGAACTCTCATACAGGATGTTGGCAATAATGATTTTTACAAGCAAAGGGGAAAAGGTCCTAGTGAAAGAAGTGCTCAATCTCCAGTTGTTACTCCCAAGAATACTACATCCAGGAGCAATGCTCCAGTGGCCCACCTGTAAATGTGTTGAACCTGCACAAAATAGATCTAGCTAGAAAATACTACACACATTTGCAGAGAGAAATTGAGAAAGAAGAAGTAAGATAGAAAGAATGGAAGAATTCTCATTAACCGTATTCCACACTCAAAGAGTGAATAATTTACAATNGAGTAAACTGCCACCTAGTCTAGTCTCTCAGGCAGTTACGGGAGTGAACTGCCACCTAATTGAGTCAACTATTTAACTAGTCTTCAGTTAACTGACTAAACAAAGAGTAGTGAGCTGGTGATGATCCCAATGTTGCATGTTGGCAAAACCAATGCAACATCTAAACTCAACTCAACTAGTCAAACTAAAGTGTCAAATGAAAGAGAATATTCTTCAGGTGGAATATTCTCCCCTAAAATATAGGAGACTGGATACTGACTAATTCTGACTAATAAACAAGGAATAACCTTATGAAAAATAAATCCTAGGTGTGTGTGAAGTAACTCCAACACCCCCCCTGAACATCACTATGGTGAAAATAAAGAATGGGTCCCGGCTACGAGGACATGTTAGGTACCCAAATACAAAAGATACATTGAACTAAACGAGGAAAGAGGGGAAACCTCATGGGAACCCCCCCCTTTCAAATTACAATGCATAAAATAAAAAATAATAAGGAACAAAAAACATTTGCTAAGCAACCATGTCCTTCACTCCAAGAAGACCTCGCAACTGTGCAAGTTTGTGCTCTTTGAAGATTTTGTTGAAGATGTAGATGTCTGCACGGATCTGATGAAGTATATGAATCATTTATATTTCCACACATTTCCACTTTGTCTTCTTGTAATGAATAATATACAAATAAATTTTGGATGAAATTTTGAAAACCGTACGGTCGTTTCTGGAAAAACGCTGAAATTTTGTTGATTTTGAAACGATCATAACTTCAGTTTCCGGACTCCGTTTCGGACGATATTTTTTTTGAAATTGGATATTTTCCCGAGAGGAATTCAAATATCCAATTTTTTTCTGCAATTTTTTCTCAGAAAATATAAGAATGGCGTCTGATGTGCGCGACTCTCTTTTTGTCTCATGACATGCATGCATGGTGCATGCAAATGTGTCTGCATGTGACTCCTGAGATGCATGCCATATATATTCCACATGAATTTTAGAAAATAAATCTGAAATGGAGTAGGCATCAACTTCAATTATGGAATACAAATTTCTGCAAATACTTTTGTAGAAGACTCTTCATAATAAGAGGCTTGATCTTCTGATGGCTTCTCTTTTGGCTCTATTTGTTCGACCTCCTTTATGAAATCTTCACAATGTTATTTATTCCCAAATAGAACCTCCAATCAGGTCCATAATTCATTTTGAGTTAATCCTTGTGATTCTTCATATACTTGATGGAAAAGTTCGGGAGAAACAGACATGCCGATACTTCCTATGGCCATATCTTGTCTATTGAGAAAGTCATTTTTCTCATTGGCAGAATCAGGCTCTACTTCCATTGCCATATTTATTTGGTACAAGCCTCTACTTCTGAGAATAACTAAAATCTTTGGCTTCCATTCCAAATAGTTATGAGGCGTGAGAAGTATTTCCGGTGAATAATACATCTTTTTGTTGTCTTCAATCTTTTGTACCTGCAAAAAATGATTTGGTGTAGATTTTGATTAGTAGTCCGTCGGCTCTGATACCATGTAAATGTGTTGAAACTGCACAAAATATATCTAGCTAGAAAATACTACACACATTTGCAGAGAGAAATTGAGAAAGAAGAAGCAAGATAGAAAGAATGGAAGAATTCTCATTAACCGTATTCCACACTCAAAGAGTGAATAATTTACAATAGATATAGGATGAATGAGTAACTAATGAGCCATACTGGTGGTCTAGATTGATCTGGACACACACCAATAGTTACAAGAGTAAACTGCTACCTAGTCTAGTCTCTCAGGCAGTTATGAGAGTGAACTGCCACCTAACTGAGTTAACTAGTTAACTAGTCTTCAGTTAACTGACTGAACAAAGAGTAGTGAGTTGGTGATGATCCCAATGTTGCATGTT
>JASDQU010354518.1:7994-20037 GCA_032191745.1 Picea mariana
GAGAGGATGATCTTGGCAATTATGCTATCTTATCTAACTCTTTAGGACCTATAGAAGAAGAAAATAATGAGGAAAGAGTTGATGAGATTTGGTATATGCATTTTGATGGTGTTTTTTCTAGAGCTGGAAAAGGTGTTGGAATAGTCATTGAATCTCCATCTGGTCAAGAATTTAAGTTTGCTTATAGATTGGAGTTTGATGCTACAAATAATGTGGCTGAATATGAGGCTTTGTTGCTTGGTTTAGAGATTTGCAAAGACATGGGTGTCAAATGTTTGAACATTAAGAGAGACTCAGAATTAGTCATACAACAGCTTAAAAACAAGTTTGCTTGCAAGTCTGAAAGATTGAAAAGGTATAGGAATGCAATATGGGACTCCATTGAAGATCTTGATGCTTTGAATCTTATTGCAATTCCCAGAGAACAGAATTCTAAGGTAGATGAACTAGTTGTAGTTGCTTCCACTCTTCAACTATCCCATGATTTGATTAAGGAGAATATTCCAGTGGAAGTTATTTTTAGGCCCTCAGTTCCAGATAATATGGATCATTGACAAATATTTGATGATGATAAGCAGGTCATTAGATTCTTGAATCAAATACAAGAATTTTTTGAATTTCATGTCAATGATAAAGAAGAGGGTTGCAATTACATAGAAAATGAGAATAAGGTTAATCCAGTTCCTAGGCACCTTATTGCACAAGAAAGATTGTTTGATAGACAAGATGGTCACAAACATAAGGGAAAATCAGGTGTAAAGCCATGTGATCACTTTGAGGTCAACATAGAAAATGATAAAGAGCCTAGGATGGTGAAAGTAGGCAAAAGCACTCCTATAGAAGAAAGAAAAGAAATTGTCAAGTTGTTAAAAGAGTATAGGGATGTTTTGGCTTTCACTTATGATAAACTCAATGTCTATAGGGAAGATGTGATTCAGTATGTTATTCCTTTAAAGGAAGATACTTAGCCCTTTAGACAAAAATTGAGACAAATTAACCCCAAGTTATCTCCTTTGGTCCAACAGGAATTACAAAAAATGTTAGCAGCAGGAATTATAGCCCAAACTAGACATTCTTCATGGTGTTCAAACATGGTTGTTGCTAGAAAGAAGAATGGTAAAATCAGGCTATGTATAGATTTCATAAACTTGAATATTGCATGCACAAAGGACAACTATCCTCTTCCCAAAATGGAAACATTGTTGCAAAGGGTAACAAGATCAGGAATGATTTCAATGCTTGATGGGTTCTCAGGATATAATCAAATTAGGGTCAAGGAAGAAGATAGGCATAAGAATACTTTCACTACTCCATGGGGTACCTTTGAATATTTAAGAATGTCTTTTGGTCTCAATTCCCCTAGGGTCACCAAGATTCCCCCCTTGTGGTGATTTTCATCATCTCTAAAGCAAGGGGAGTGTCTACCTAAGGTGACAGTGGGTAGATACTCTCACAGTTGTCCCACTTTTGTAGTTTGGGTCGGGCTTTGCCCAACCTACAACTGGGCGATAACACACCTAAAGCCTCTTCTGCATTGATTTAGCATACTTTTAGGGTTACTATTCTGGGTCTTGATCCATTGTCATTCTATAAGATATGGAATTATGATTGAGATAGGATCAATGAATTTTGAATCATGTTATTCTTCATTCTTCCACTTTCATACTCCACTTTCTAAATCCTTTCATGTCAAATCTTTGACTTAGTTTGTTATTGCATGTTGGAAGCTATTCCCATAGTGTTCACGTGACAATGTCCCTGAATATTGTGAGGGTGATTTAATTGCACAGTGACTTCATGCATCCTTGAGTTCTTATGGTGTCAATTTGATATTCTTAGAGTTTGTATTTACAGCCCCAAAATAAAGGAGAAACTCTTTTAGTGGCCAACTCTTTGTTATAGATGAATTTAATGGTTTGATGTGGAACTTTCTAAATTGATGAGCTTCAAGTAACACTTGCCTCATCAATTTTCTTCTCTTCCGACTCCATGCCCATTGGATTGAAGGTACAGTCTGAAAAATAAGTAACAATAATAATTGCATTCACTGATTTTGTGTGTTTTACCTGCAGATCTGCGAGCAGATTTGCAAATGATTAACGCTGATTTGATATCTAAAAGCAAATCTGAACTGTACTTGTTGTTCTCAAGTGTTTAACGGCATAAATTTGAATTGGTTCAGAGATTTCAGCGAGTATATTTCCCAGAGTTGAAGTCTTTTGCAGGGGACAATTGCAGATTTTTTACTTTAGATCACTAGGGATGCCCCCATGAGGCTAACAAGCACTAGACCAAACCAAGAGGGATTCTGTGAAATGACATTGGCACTTTCCCTAACTGTTCATTTGATCCCTTTAGGACTAAATTCCGCAAGGGCACTTTCGAGTAATAATATCTCCTTTGTCATCCTTGCCTTGAAGATCATTTTCTTCTTCCTTACAATCCTTCCTCTCAATTTCAGTTGCATTCTTAAACTTGGGCATCCTCCTGTCTATTCAATCATTATATTCATATTCAATTGTCTCTTTAACAATGATATACACATCTTTATCCACTCAATACTTTTGAACATTTCCCTATTCACATGTTGAGAACAATTTCCATCATTTCCTTCAATAGAATGAAGTTTTGCTCTCTGCTCTTCCACTACGATATCTTTGGAAGTATACTCCATTTGTTGCTTCATTAGACAATGAACCAAAAGTGTACTACACCATCGCATGAAAAATAACAAAGTCATCCAAAAAGATATTATGACACATTAAAAACGACATAAAATGGTAACATCTGTTATAATTTTTGACTGACAAACTTTGCATAAGATTGCTTTTAGAAAGGTTTATATATTTTATAAAGTCATACAAATCAAGCAAGAAAATGATATAATTAAATTTGCATCATTTACCAAATCGTAAGCCCATAAACATTTCCATCATAAGTATATTCACCCTAAAATATTACTTGAAGAAACCAATATAAGAAGCATAACTATAGTCCTCAAAAGGTGAAAATTATTAATATTGATTGCAACCTTAAATATTGAACGGTTTATTAAATATACCATTTGTAACAAGACCTATAGATTTGCAAAGATGCATAACAATTTTCTACCTTTGAACGATACCCAACATCAAGAATGCCAAAACCCCTACTTGAAATTGGTACTTCATCAAACTCCTCAGTGATCTGATTTACAATAAAATAAAAAGTTAGTCATATTCCCTTACTAATATACCATAGAGTCAAGTATTTTCTAAGTTCCTTGAAAAGAATAAAATAACATAAAATAAATGCCACAACAAATGAACTAGATAGAACAAGTACTTCCAAAAAAAATCTAGGAAGCAGAAAACAATACAACAAACACTACAAGCTAGCCAACAGAACTTGAGAATTTTTTTAAAGCGGATTTGACATCCCATATGCTAAAAACCAACATCAAGGTTATGTATCTAATCCATGGAGTCCTTTTTTTAAACAAGTATGCTGATGTGGCTAGGTTGCTACATATGTTTTGGCCACATCCATGGGCTGTCAATTTCTTCTAGGATTTCTACCTAGGGTGAGTAGCACCTTGTCATGAATGCCATTGTTTCCTAGCCCATTCAATGCCTTTTACTCTTTGTCTTATTGTTTTTTCTTTTCAAGAGAATAGTTGGAGGACACTGTCCAGGCATGGTGACCAGTGGTGACAGCGTTACCCACAAGCATTTCACGGAAATGAGAAGGTTGGCTCGTGATGAGACCCCCTTTCTTTTGGCCATGCCACCAAGAGCCACTACCCTGGTTTGGTGACCAAATGGATGGCAGTGTCATACCGATACATGCCCATGGACCTAATAGGCCGGCTCATGATGAGACCTCATATCCACCAACTAGATCTTCAGTTTTATTTTATTTTACAGGTCCCCTTTTCTTGCTGAGAAGCCTTTTATTGCTTTCTCCGGAATCCCTGGGCGAAGCATCTCAAGGTTTCATTTTGGCTTTTAAGTTTTTTCCAGCTACTTTTACCCTCTGGGCCTTTAGCCCCTTCTTCCCAGAAGGCAAGGTACAATCCTTATTAGCTTGACAAACCCAATGCCCGAACCAATGTAGGGGAAAGATGAGAGGGATAATGATGAAAAGTGGTAAGTATGGAAGGAATGGACGATGACCTTTCACAGACCCACCCAGTGGAAACTCATCCCTAAGGGAGCCAACTTACTAGGGCACTCTGTCATCCCCCCCAGGTATGGACAAGTCAAAGAGCATAATTTCCAAGCAAACGTCATGAAACAAAAGAGAATTCAATGCACATATTCAAATGTTTTGAGAATCAGAGTGACACATACCATGATACCCGAACTCATTACCTCATGGAGAAAGACCCACTGCTACTTCAGAACCATGGCTGATGGGATGGATGTTGTTGTTGTTGATAGATAGGAGGCGTTGAAGAAAAGATGGGCCCTCCAGGGCCAAGCTCAAGTCATATGGCTCTCGATACTCCATGTCTAGGACCTGTGGGCCTCGATACATAATCTCCTTAGTTATCCCTAGGATAGGGAATAACAAAGCCTACAAAATTAATCAAGGGGCAAGGTTTAGCTAAAATGTTGACTGAAAGTAATGAGAGGGTTTTGGATATGGTTTGTCAAAATAATGATTCAGAATGTTCCCCAACTATCCTAAGGCTTGAACAGGTTGAATGGTATGCGGATATAATTTTCTGCCTTAAGAACCTAACATGCCCAAGCCATCTTATGGGTCATAAGAAAAGAGCCTTAATATTAAAAGCATCCAAATATGTCATCACTAAAGATGGACTAGGGTGGAGAAATCCTGATGGAATAATTCTTAGATGTGTTGATGAAATTGAAGCCAAGAAATTACTGGATGAATTTCATGTTGGGTTTTGCGGTGGTCACTATTCAACTAAAACAACACCACACAAAATCCTTAGAGATGGATATTATTGGCCCACAATCTTTTCAGATGTCCATAAACTTGTGAGAAAATGTGAGCCTTGTCAGCTTTTCACTGGGAAGCAAAAGTTAGCTTCCCTCCCTTTACAGCTAGTCATGGTTGAAGCCCCTTTTCACCAGTGGGGTTTGGACTTCGTAGGAAAGTTTAAAGATAAATCGAATAATTGTTATCCATGGGCTTTAACAGCTACAAATTACTTCACTAAATGGGTTGAAGTCATCCCTACTAAAAAAACAAACCGAAAAGGTGGTTATGGATTTCCTTGAAGACAGGTAATATCTAGATTTGGTGCACCTTCAAAAATAGTAACAGATAATGCAAAATCCTTCTGCTCAGCAGAGATGTCCTCTTTCTGTTGTAAATATGGCATTATCTTATCCCATTCATCAGATTACTATCCTCAAGGAAATGATCAAGCAAAATCAAGTAAAAAAAATCTAATGGCCATAGTTAAGAAAATTGTTTGAGAAAACAAGAAATCATGGGATAGTATAATCAAATATGCATTATGGGAAGATAGAATAACAAAAAAGGCTTCAACAAAAGTCCATTTGAGTTGGTATATCATTTGGATGTTAAATTGCCAATACATCTCAAGATTACAGCATATGAGTTACTTTAGGCTTTCACTTCAGAAAAAGATGCAGTTTAGAACAAGATTAATCAGATAATTGAGTTGGATGAAAACAGAAGAAAGCCTTATGATCAGAATTCTAGAAATCAGGAAAAGATCAAAAGGGCGTTTGATAAATTAGCAAGACAAAGGGATTTTAGAGTTGGGGATATAGTGTTATTATGGGATAAAGGCAAGGAAAAACCAGGCAAACATGGGAAGTTTGACAGCTTATGGTTGGGTCCATACATGATCCAGGAAATAGCAGGTCCTAATTCTTTCTACCTCAGCCACTTGGATGTTGACCCCATAAACATCCAAAGGAACGAGCAACATCTCAAGTTATTTTTCAAGTGATGAGCCATTTGGTGTCCAAAGGGATGCCCTTTGTAATGTATCTCTAAACCTTCTCCTTTTATTCTTTCAAATTTTGTCATTATTTAATGTGTATACAGTTCATGGTATAGTCATTTCATTTATTTGATTATTGTCAATATCATTTTATTTATTTTATTATTATTTATTATTTTCACACGTATACTTATGTTGGTTATTGGTGAGAACTTTGTTTTGCAGATTCTGAGGTTCTTGCATGCTTTCCTTCCAAAAGATCAAGCACACATCCCCATGTGGAGCCAGATGTTTGTTGAAATAATGTAACTGCAAAGAGTATTCTTATTATTATTGATATATTATTTATAAGATCAATCCCCATTGTGGATTAATCATGTCGGTAATTGTATTAGGACCAAATCCCCTTTTGCGGATTGGTCAACAAACAATTGTAATAGGCAGAATAAGAAGTCGGCCCTAGCAGTTATTATTGAGACCCAGAAATATAATAAAGGTGGGTTTACCCACCCAGAGTGAGAGGTCGGCCCTGCCAGTGAAGACCCTTCACACGTGCCAGACTTGTATATATAGAGAGGCTAGCGCCTCACTTTATCACACAACACACTTGCTCATTTCTAAGAGGCAAGTTGCAACTTACCAGTTGGAGAGAGGGAGAAGAGTGGCGCATCTTTTGGAGAGGACTATCTGTATTGGTTTGAGTTATCTCTTGACATTGTATTGGCAATTTATGATATGGAAGTTTTTGCTGGGTTTTCTTCCCCTAGAGGGTTTCCCAAAATAAATGTTGTGTCTCTTTTGAATGTGTATTTCTCAGTGATCTTGTTCTTATGTTGCTCTTATCTATTGAAATGCAAAGAACTATAATAATGGCATAAAACATTAATAATGTTGACCACCTATTTCAACTAGGTGTCAACATCATGTATCATGAAGATATGTACGTTGTGGTACGACAAGATTGAAGACTTATGGCTTAACAGGGCAATTTTTCCCCCAACACTTATTTATGTGTCCATGGAATGTCCACTCCCCTACATCGGATAATTTTGTAATATGTTAGCATGGATCAAGTTTTATTTAATTGCCTAGGAATTTAACATTAGGGAAGTCCTTTCATAGAGTGTTTTTTGTCCTCAGGTAATTAATCTTGCTTTTCAGCGATTTTAATTACTCTCCAGTTTTTCACTCAATAATCCTCCAAAGTGGTGAAAGGTGTTCTAATGATCGAGCCCAATGGGTGACTAAGGTTTAAAGATGTTGTAAATAACCATGCTAGACATCTCCTAGAGTCTTGCGGAATTCCATTAGGTTTTGATAGGATTTTTTTTAATAATTAAAATTTTCAGTAACTTGGATAATTTAAATATTTTTTATGAAAAATGTAAAAATTTGGTCATTGTGGATTTTGTATAGGGGTGTGAATACTCAAATCAAATGGCTTATGACCCCCTACACCTTTGGACCAAGTTTCAACTCAATTGGACAAGTTTTGCTAGGTCATTGTCCATGAGGAGTCCAAGTCAGTCAGAAATCAGCAAATAATTGGCTAAGGTTAAAAAACCATAAATTGTAAAAGTGACTAAATTCAAGAAAAGAAGTGGGGAAATGTTTTCTAATGTATTTCCTAAGTTGGAAAAGTAAAATCCACTAAGAGAAACCACCCCCCCCTGAAGATTTTCAGGTCCTATCAAGCTTGCCAACTGGGTCTGTCTTTGACCACAGTTTGGCTCTAAGTTTCAACTATTATGTAAAGTATATGTTGTTGTTTTAGGACAGCCAACAGTCCAAGAACTTCTTGTTGATTTGTTATGGTTGTATTTGCAATTTTAGGTGCTCTAGCATGTAGTTTTAGTAACCAGAAATTAGCACATGCATACTAAAATAAATACAACACGCCTAAAGATCTTTATAGCTGAAAATAAGCAGATCTAAAAGACTAACACATGCATTTTTGTACACAGGTATTTTTGGTCAACATGACCATGGATAAAACCCCCCCGAGGAAAACCAGTTTGGAATATATATCTATATATGAGGAAAGCAGAAAGTGGAATACAGCAAGTACAAAATATAAAGGAACCTGATACAATAGCAGTCAAATCCATGCTGAAACACAAGTCCAATACCTCTAGGTGTGCCCTAGGAAGGTGCGCCCCACATACAAGCTGGGAAAACCACTGAAACTGCTCCAGAAGAAAACTGTGAGCTTAGATCTGAAAACCCCTCCATAGGAATGAAGCTCTGCTTGATGGCCTCCCTCTGCAACTGATCTCACTGCAATCTGATGGCTAGAAGTCCTCCCCACAACTCATGCGCCCTCTCTGGCAAGTCCGCCCTCCACAGATGTGAAACCTCCTCAGTAAATAAACCATGCTAGTAACTGAATGCCTCCCTCCATGAAAGCATGTGCCCAAGCTCTAGCAATCTGATGCAACAATCCTCATCTCAAAGCTCCAAGCCTTCCTCTCCAAGTGAGCAAATGAAGAATGAATGCCTCCTTCACCCTTTGCGCCCCTCTCGAACCTCCAAAAGGAAACCTAAGATATCAATGGTGGAGATCATCTCATCTCCCATCTAATCAATGGTTCAGATATCTAAGTCAATAATCCACTTTGGGTTAAGTTTCCTAAGTTCACTTTATGTCTCTAATTCACCCACAAAGTGAATTAATAGTCATTTTAGGCATAAATGACTAAATTTCACTTTTGACTTAAAACTCCTAAGTCAAAGTGAAATTAGACAAAAGTACAAGGCACAAAGTGTAGTGTCCATCCCACATGTGTCAAGGAGTGCAAAAACACATGGGGAACACCCCCCAAGGTACAAAAATCAACACCCCCAAGTTGAGTTAACAACTTAAGTTGAGTCTCCCTAGTGAGAGGGGCACCCCTCTTCTTCATGAACTTAGGGAAAAGTGAAAATTAAAGTGAGGGCCTAAAACCCTACGTGCACCACTCCTAGAGCCTAGTCAAAGGTTTGGACAAAAGGAAAGGGGTTTTTCCCCCTCACATCTCACCCCTCAAACCCTAACTCACTCCAAAACCCTAAAAGTGCACCCCCCTTAACTTGTTCTCTCTCTCTCTTAGATGGGTAACACTTGTAACTCATCTAAGAGGGGTCTCTCCTCTTTCCCTCCTTTAAAAGGAAGCCCCTTCTCATTTTGACATGAAGTTTTCACAGCAACTCTATTATACAAAAATTTCTCCCCACTCTCTCTCACTCTCTCCCATTTCTCTCATGTAATTTTGTTGCAATTTTGCAACCATTCATTTGAGCAATAAAGTGAAGCTTTGGAGGATCTCTTGGTGTTCTTGGTGCATTCTTGGTGTTGTTTGGCACTCTTGTATGATATTTTCTCTTAGTAAGGTAAAATTGTAAAGTTCTGTTTATTTTTGCTTCACGTTGTTTTACTTGAAGAACCCTAAGCAAAGTATTTTGCTAGGGATAAATTTGTGGTAGTATTGCTATAGGTTTATGTGATTTGCTTTTATTAGTGTTTGCAAAGTATTTTGTAGGCATTTTAAAAGAACTCACCTTCTTACCTCATTGTGTAGCAAGGGTTTACAGATTTGCAGATTGCAAAGCTTGGAGGAGAAACTTCAAAAGCTTCATTTTGCTTCACATAATTTTCTGTTCAATTTTCAGCCTTATATTTACTTATTTTTTGTATACATAACACTTAAATATTGCTAAAAAATCAATTTCCAAGATCAGATTATGATTAAAAAAATTGTATATATGTTAACCCAAAACTAACATATATTTTTAACATTTTCCAACAAGCTTTGTTTGTTGTTTTGTGCAAGTTTTCACCATTAAAAAGGAAGGTACTGCCCAAAATTGGCCACTAAAAGCTCAAAAAGATATCTGCAAGCTTTGGTGCAAAAACCCTTTCTTTCTCTTGCTTTCTAAACTCATTGTAAGCAGCCCAAGAGACTCTTGGACTTGCATTCCCCATTTATTTTTCAAGCTCATAATCTGTAAATTAATTTTAAAATTTTTGCCCACACCTTGCATGAGATTAGCTTTGTCATCCTTGCAAAATCGTGTCGGCTAGGATTAGAAATAATTTTTGATTTTTGCATTAATTTGTTTGCCCACCTTGGTCACAAAAATGGTAGGCTTTGTCCTCCACCTTGTACCATAGTTGTGAGGCTTGGAAAGTAGTTTAAATTTTTACCCACCTTTGTCACAAAATTGGTAGGCTTTGTCCTCCACATTGTGCCAAAGTTGTGGGGATAAGTTTGTTCATTGTTGTTTATTTTTTTTTAGCAATTTATTTATTGTTTACCCACACCTTGCATGTGAGTGGCTATGCTATCCTACAAAAGCACATTGGCTAGTCTTTAAAATTCCATTTGTGCAAAGTGTTGACCGCCTATCCAACTAGGGAGTGAACTCCATGTGCCATGAAGATATGCACCATCAGATGCTAATATGTCGAAGACAATTTGGTTCTACTGGGCATTTTATGCCTCCAGTACACATTTTTGTAAACGGAATTTCCACACCCCTGTGTGGGTTAATAATGTAATAGGTTTGCATGGGTCATAGTTAAGTCAGTTACCTTGGGATTTATTCATTAGGATTGTTCTTTTCACCGAGGGTTTTTTATCCTCGGGTTATTAATTGGGCTTTTCAGCCTTATTAATTTCCCTTTAGTTTTTCCCTCACACCAGTAATAATTCCTCCAAAGTGGTGAAGGGCGTTCTAATGGAGTGATCTTCTGATAACTATTGTTTAGGAATGATGTAAATGACCATGTCTGACATCTTAGAAAGTTTCGCGGAATTCCGTAGAGTCTAGATAGGTTTTTTTAATTAATTAAATTTTCCTAAGGCTGAAAGTTTAACTATTTAATTAATTAATTTTTTTGAGCAAATATTGTAAAAACTAGGTCAAATATTATTTTGCAGGAGAGGTCCCAAAATAATAGACAACAACATAAGCCAAATGATAAGTGGCCAAGGAGACCTCCCCAAAATGATCAAAGGCCACCTAACCCTTTTGAATCCACCAACTTGATAGATCATCACTCCATACCTTATTGTAGGCCTTGTGGTGAGTTTCATGAGGAAGTGACTTGTCCAGTTTTCCTTGAGGGTTGTTATGATGATTATGGAAATCAAGGAAATGAACAAATAAATACCTGTGGTAAACAGTACTATGGGGGCATGTATGATTGGATGGATTTTGCTGAACATGGGAGTAGTGGAAACTTCATGAACAATGTTGTTGATAAGGCAACAGAARAGTATGAGCCCAAGCCCACACCCCAACAGATTGCAGAAATGGCTAAGTATAAAGGCATTACATACCAAAGGAATGGAAATAAAGGTCAAGATAAAGGTCAAACTAGTGTTCCCAAGGTATCTCCAATTCCTGCTAAGTCTAATGTGCCTATTAATACAGATTTGAATATTGACTTGGGTGGATGGTTGAGTAATGCAAAGATGTTAGTGCCAGTGTCAGAACTCATGAAGATCCCTTCTCAAAGGGAAAATCTACTTAAAGCCATAGAAGATCCCCCTAAAATTTTTGTTGAGAAGCAACCAGCCATGGCTTACCAGGACGCACCAGTGATTTTACAGAATTGGGATAGGGGGAATGAGAAGAATTTACCTTTCTACCTTTCTTTACTTATGAATGACAAAGTTTTATACAATTGCATGCTAGATTCAGGGGCAAGCTCTAATGTTATGACTAAAAAAGTAATGGAACAATTGAACTTAAGAATATCTAGACCTTACCATAACATTTGTGCCATGGATAGTAAAACGATTGAAGTGCATGGATTGATTAAGGGTTTGAAAGTACCCTTAGCAGTATTTCCGGATATCACATTTGAAATGGACATTGTGGTGATTGATGTTCCGGATGCTTGGGGAATGTTATTGAACAGAAAGGCAGGCGCAGATTTGGGTGGTAACTTACAAATAGATTTATCTTATGCTACCCTCCCCACTCCAGATGGGAACACTTTCAAGTTGACTAGGGAAGTGTATAGAAGGTATCATGTTGAAGACCCAAAAAAACCCAAAAAATGAGTCAAAGTATAATGATGAAGGTCTTGGTAATTATGTCATTTTGTCTAACTCCATTGTGCCCCTA
>JASDQU010354525.1:0-11913 GCA_032191745.1 Picea mariana
AAAGAATAGTAGTTGACTCATGAATAGAGTACACTCCCTTTCATATAGTACGATATACATTATGAAATTCTTACGTGCTCTGCAATATTTGCTCAAATGGGATTGTTTCTGCACTCTTCATTAACATACAACCTGCCCAGAAATAATAATAATAATGAGTAAGTAGGTAATCTTTTGCTTTCCGGGTTGGCAGCATACAGAAATTTAGCACAAGGACAAGTTTTGTATATTGCACCCTAACCATAAAAGGAAATAAAGGATAGCTGAACATGCAGTGTTCCTTCCAATAAAAACAACTTCTGAGCTGCATGGTTCAGTTTGGCTGGAAGCCAGCAGTTTTCAAATTAAAACACCCGTCTCTATTTGAATTGCGCATAGCTCTCACTACAGTCCAATCCATAATCCAGCCATTCAGCTTGTTGGATCACCCGGCCGGCCATGTGAACGAAGTTGGTATGACAGTGGAATAATCAGTTGGTATGACAGTGGAATAATAATAGTATTATCATGGATTGAGTGAGTAAGCCCCCCCCCCAGAAAAAAAAGTACGTGGCATTCTTCAGCAATGACACTGGAACAGTAGAATGAATTTGAATCCATTTCCTCATCATTTTCTTCTATTTCATTCCTTCCTAACACGCACGGCATTATTACATTAGAGGCAGTGAGGCACGATAATCACGTCCAACAAAAACTAGTTTCCCTCTGCCTGTGACTGCCCGACTGCCCGCCTGCCCACCTGCCTGTTTTATATATATTTTTTGGTGGCAGTCTTCAGTCATTCAAATCTAATCTACTAGTCCAGTTTCGTCTTTTCTCCTATCCATGGCACGCTAATTGAAGTACCGTTCGGTATAACTCACGTCCTACTTCGAACTGCAATTATAACACATAAGATAAATGGAATTCCCTGCGAAAACAGAAAGCATGTCCCCCGACTATGATTTCCAGAACAGTTGTCCGCATTAAATCTGAGCAAATCTGAGCACTTTATGCGTGTCGTGTAGGAAACGATTGAAAAAGAGAATAAATAAATAAGGTCTTTTCCATTTTAAACCTGTTAAAAAAACGTAAAGCAGCCAGTTTCACGCGTAACCAAATGCCAGAGTTTGAACGACTAAATCATATCAATTCTTGGGATTGGAGCAACTTAATCCGTGGACCAACCTACATTTTCTGGGTGACAGTTCCGTCCTAAATCCGGTGGAATTCGTTTGGGTCATAGTTACACTTTGATTGAGTGGAATTTTGTCCTTTCTGATTGAATTGTTGTTAGAGTTACTTGAGTGGAAATTTGTCATTTATGATGGTGCTAAGAGTTGCTTTTTATTGATGTAGTTTAAACGTTTTAAGAAATGAATGTTTTTGATGTCTAAAATTTAGTGAGAAATTGTTAGATCTGTAGATTTTAGTGATTATTTCTGTGTAATTGAGTGACCTAGGAGTTTTTTTGACATGCTGAATTTATTTTTACATTCAGAAATGGATTTAAAGCAACAAAAAATAGTGATTTTATATAGATTTATGTCACCAGATTTCGACAAAAAAAATCATTTCATAAAACAATTAGACAACACCCTTTTCATTTGTATTAAGTGGAAATTAATTTTTGTGTTTTGACCATTTTAAAACTTACTATAAAAAACTTCAAATTATCAATAAAATGATTATATCAAGGTTTGTTCATAAATTAATGGAGTCCTTTGAGATCACAATGGAGAAAACTTCCAATAGGATAAAACAAGTCAAGCTAAATCTAGTTCATAGGGGTTATCTAGTTCACGGGGTCTATTGGTACGCCGTGTAAATTAATAGTGTCCTTTGGTATTACACTGAGAAAACTTCCAATAGGATAAAACAAGGCAAGTTAAATCTAGTTCATAGGGCCTACTGGTGCACCGTAGGTAATAAACATGGATGGGTTGTGTCAAATGTATGATCACACATCATAATAGTAACGTTATGGGCAAAAACCAAATTTGATCACACATCATAATAGTAACGTTATGTGCAAAAACCATATTGATAACGTTATGTGCAAAGTATAGTTGTACCACCTATGAGTCACAACCACATTGACATGCATAAAATCCACACTACTCAAAGCCTGGTCTAGATAAAAACCTATGCTCCCAAAATCACATTGTATTTAGGGATATCAAAGCCTTTTCTAGATAAAAGCCTAAGCTCTCAAAATCACAAAGTATTAGGGATATCATACATTAGTGTATCTAGGGATATCATGAATCATACAATATATTGAGGGATATCATGAATAATAGACAATATTTATAATATTACATTATTCATTTTAGAGTCTTTATTTGGACTATAACAACAAATACACCTTAATACGTTAAAGATTTGTTTAGTCATAAGTTGAAATAGCATGGGCATTCTTTCCCAATGATCTTAAACATAATGCCATCGAGAGGCCACAATTGACAACTCTATCACAAGGGGGAAACCTCCCTATCAAGCCTATACACTTAGCGAAAGTTCCAAAAATAAACTAATGTGGCCAACAACCCACTCTCCACTCAGACATGATCATAACAAGGGTCACAAATGCCACCCCAGGTCTTACAATGGTGTACCCTTTTACAAAAAAGATACAAGTACATAAAGAAAATTGATTAAGACCTTGATGATTGACACCAATACAAGTTCTTTTTAGGATCTACCTTTTAAAGACATTGCCATCATGCATTATGAGGGTCTCCATGCACCAATTTAGGGTTTAGCAACAACACAAAACTCTTGCACGAACCAAGAAAAAACATATCAAGATAGTTCTTACGTCAATTAGCAATAGCCATATGTGATCCTACTTCAAGCTTCTCACACAATGAGTTTTCATGCACTTCTATGAGTTCTTTTATCATTGCAATCAATCTTGGAATGAATCATTAGAAAGATATTTGAATGCTCTCTACAACACCATTGATGACACTAAAATTTATCTGTATAAAAAAAGGTTATAGAGAAAACACAATCAGTACATGTGAGAAAACTAAACACATTAAAAATTAACCTTTTTAAATCTCACTAGGCCAATTTTTAGGCTTCTTTTCTCATATAACCATGACCAAAAACCATAGGGAGCATAATTAAATTGCTTAGTTCAATCTACCAACCACCCCTGTGTTGCCTCAATTTTTTAAAACAAAAGAACATTTTATCTCCTCTAGGGAGCATTAGAGTCTCCACCACCACCATCATAGCAAGATCCATATGTGTCACATCATTTGTCATCATTGCCACTTCCTCACATCATATGTAAGTGTAGTACCAATACACAACAAGAGGATTTACTCATGCATCCACAAACCATTGAAGGATGAATATATCATCCGATGGTGTATTGGACTTGAATATTTCCCTACATAGGAGGTTTTCCATACCCTACAAGACATGTAGACTATCCAAGGGATCCAGGGTGTTTCATCCCCATGGCAATTCCTTTGTTGTCCTTGCACCAATGCAATTCATTTCTTCAATGATACATGTTGTAGCAAGCATCATTATTATGCATCAAAAGTGCTAGCAAATTCCAATCTACATTAGTCACATCAATGGAGGTGATCCATGGAGCCACATTCACCAAAATCATGGGGTTTGGACTTGCGTTTCCAAAATTTTGTTAGTTGTGTTAATATTCAACAAAGGAGACACAAGTCCCTCTCACACACTATTTTCATCCTTCCAAAGGGCACAGACCCTTATTCCTCACAAAATTTTCTCCCTATTTAATAGCCTAACATTATAGGCCACATCCCTCCTCCTTTAAGCATAGTGGCCAAACCACTACCATACATTTTCCACAACCCCTCCTTGGNGGCTCCTCCGATGACTCCTTCAAAGCCATACCAGCATTCCAATGGGATCATCCTTGCCATGACATTTCCCACAGTGCTTGACATTGTTAAGATTGACTAACATGAGCTCTAGGATACCTCTTGGGAATATCATTCACTTATTTGACAACCACAATAGGATCAATGAGTAGCCCAACTTAGGTCATCCCAAAAACTACTGAGATTTCTTTGGTAGGATATTGACATTTGACCTTAGATCCAACATTACTACCCTTACTTCCTAATCCCCAATTAATGCATTCAAGTGGAGTTATTTTCTTGACCTTGTTTTTGCACTTGAGCAAGGGCTAGTCATCACTTCTCACGGTTGATTCCAAACTTTGTGAAAGCACAAACTTCAACCAATTTTTTTTATCATCTTCTAGTGTTCAAAAGAACATTTTTAACCATACTTGTACTACATATTTTGTTGGATGAAAGGGTATGTTCTGACATCTACTCAATGACTTGTCCCTTAGAGTTTGTGTTCCTATCATAACGTCTTTGGTTTCTTCCAAGGCATGAAAATCCTCCCATGTGACCTTAATTGCATCCTTCATATGCTCTTTTTGGTAGGTTGTATCAAACTCTAATAGATCCAATGGGTCTTTTTGAAGTGGCCCATGATGCACGATGTTGATTTTTTCTCTTGTGTTGGTTGACCCCCTAGTTACTATGTTGATCCTTATCTATGAGCAACCTCTTAGCCCATTGTTGAGAACATTAGGCTTAGAATCTACCATATTATCACCACACTAGCCCTTATCATAAGGTTCCATTTTTCAATCAACTTTAGTAATCTTTTGTATTGTGTCTAATCTTGCGGAAGTGGCCACATTATGTTTTACGAGGTTGTAGGCAATTCCTAGATATATGCCCCACTTCACTATAATTGTAGCACCACGACGAAGGATGACTCACATCATTTCACAGGGCCTTTGTTTAAGGGATTCCCCCCCCGTTACGTTGGGTCAAGTCGGGTCAAGTCACATAAGAGAAAGACCGAATTTAAAAGACAGAACCTACCCTCATCTATATCAATGCATACAAGAAACAACTAATTTTATAAAGAGAGAGAGAGAAAGGAAGAAGGAGAGGCCTCACAACATGAATCCTTTTTTTTATGTCGATCCCCGCTCTTTCTTCTTGAAGCACTCATGATCACTATTGGAACTAACCTGCAATAGGAAACCAAGACCATACTGCTACAAGGTAGTTATACATTCAAATAACATATATCATGTGCAAAGATTCAAATATATAAGAAATACATTAGCATATGACATCACAATGAACCAATAAACACACAATAGAAGGGAAAGTGAACTCCTCTATTACCAACAATGTGAGAAAGGTAATTACAACCTGATTTAGGCTTCAGTACTGGTTTGGAGCCAATTGCCATGGGTTCCTCCAAAGACCTTCAAGCATCAACTCAAGCGGTGAGGATCTTCCTTGGATAAATCAACAGGGATAGGAACACACCCTATAGTTATAAATAGAAGGAAGGAACACCGGAAAAGGAGTTTCTAGGTATGAGATGCTACTCAGAGAATGAAGGGGCTTAGAGAATCTTGCTAAAAAATTTCTAGCATGATCTTGCAGCTTAGTTCCTCCCCCTCATCCATTCCCCCAATGGTGCATTTATACCATCCTTGAGAGGTTAAGGAGGTTGAATTCCATTTGGTATGGGCTTAGAGAGGTTGGGAAATGAGCCCAACCAAAATCCCAACCCAAAAATGTGGAATTATTTTGTTTTTCACATTTTTTTAGGTCATCTACATGTTACAATCTAGAAAGGCAGGGATGTCCACGTGTTGCACAATGGAAACCCGCAGATATAAGAAAAATTCATGTTTTTTAGGTGGCTTTGATGAGGGAAGTTGGGATTTTGATTAGCAAGCTAGGGAAAAGGGTTGGGCCATGTCACAAATGCATAGATGTGGCAATTTGTGCTATAACATATGCCCTCTAATGTGTGAGGTCATAAGGGAAAGTGATGGTTGAAATACATTATAACTCTAAGAAGAAAGGATGCAATGAAAGAATCCATGAAGGTTCCTGAGACAATTGATCCAAAAACAAAAATCGTCAACCACCATCAAGTAAGAGTATTCTCTTCCCAAGTCATGCATTCCCATGCTCAGGAGTGGTGTAAGCATGGCCGCTAAATCAAGTACACTAAGGATCCATGGAATATATGAATGTATGACTAATTACCATGGCCATGAACAATACACAATGGATCCAAGTGATATATATAAAGTAAAAAATATGTCCACGAGAAATACACAATGGAGGTATGTCTCAAAATCAAGAATAGAGGATATCTGGGACCAATAAAGTGAACAAATTGGTCCTCTGCAAGTACCGGTTTCTATGGAGTGGTACAATATGTCAGATAAGAGCACAAAATATGTGATGCTCATACTTCGTCTGAAATCTTCAAAACAATCCATCGTGGTACGAGTCTACACTATGTAAATAGATGTGTTGGGGTAGAACATAGTGATACACCATTTGATTATTGGTCGTTGATGTATACCATTAACAAATGCGAGACAACCCACCGATGATGATAATGGGTGTCAAGGTACCATGGTACAATATAACAAGTGTGAATAAATGAGATGATTTCAAACACCTGGTAGAATTTATCAAGTAGGGGACATTGATGTATTCCCACTGACAATAGCGAGAGAAAATTCCACTGATGAATGCAAGCCCCAAGGTACCAAATATGACTCTAGATCCATGTCCTAGAGAAAGATGTGCTGAAGTCAATAGGAAGAGATCCCCTGAAAGGAAGGAATTAAGGCATCCTCCATCATATAGCATGAGGGGTAGCAGAAGGTCAAAGATTTGGATGGACTCAGATGAATAGATTGTAAGGGCCACACCGAGGTACGACTCTAGCATGCACCAAATGGAAATAGTGCACGACAAGGAATTTCTAAATAGTAGCCAATAATGAATACTATCGTCAAAGACGAGGAATCAACCAATGGGGTCAAATGGAAGCCAAGGTACCGCATGAATCCCTATGTGTGATGATTGTTGTTGATGTCGAACACAAGGGAAACCGCTCAGTCAGTGAAAAACAATGGTTTGTCATCTATTGAGCACAAGGTCACCTATTGATGATGGAAATAGGCCCAAGGTGCAACTCTAGGTCATACTCTCAGAGCAATGTGACGGAGTCGATGAGAGAAAACCCACCATCAAGAAGTCAATGGGGACCTTCTATACTAGCACGAGAAGAGGACACATATCTTGTGATGATGAGACAGATTTGACTGACTTAAGAAGGCTGACATGCAAGGCCATAAACTAACTATATAATGGACGACTTAGGATGAAACTTCCCTTGAACAAAAGCATGCCACAATATGTGACTTAGGGAGCATGGATTATAAACCGAGATACAATTGTGACACATGAGGTATCAACAAATGCTCCATATGGTTGGAAGAATAACCAATCGGGGTATATTATACTTAAAAATGAGAAAAATTATCCTAAATCCATACTAGACCCAAAATGATGAGATACTGACTCAATATTGTGCTTTGTTCAAGGGAGAAAATACTATTGCTAACAAAAGAGATAGATTCTTTCCCCCTTTCTTTTTGGTTTTTTGATTTTTTTGGTCTTTTTCATATTATTAAAGCCTGAAAAATAATAAAAGAGTGCTATAGTAGAGTGGAGGAAACGAGTTTCACGGACAAGCAAAGTAGTTCCAAATCAAAAGGAACATACCTATGCTCAATGCAAGGAAGCATATGTAGGATAAGGACACTCAGGGGAAGTTTCCTCCAGGGTTAAGGTGTCGAGTCATAAAGGCATAAACTGCAAGGCTAGCAACTAGTAGGAGTGCATAAGAAAGTGGTTCAACAAGAGCAAGTTGAAGCCGACATTAGGTCTAAAAGCGTGAGCAGTTAATATGCAATGCAATCACAACTCAACAAAATTTTGGAAGTCCAGTGGGTAAGTTATCTAGAAAGAGATTGAGAGGAAGCCATGAGGCTTCAACATAAAGACATGGTAGGAATATAGAGGGATTCTGAGCCTACAGGGAGACTGTAGCATAGGTGTCAAAAATGCCAGTGAGGGACTAATATGGAAACCCATGCAGAGGTAAGCTCTACCATCTGTAAGCGACACCTTTAGGTAGCTTGAAGGTATGACATTGAAAATGAATGGGGTGGATCATATGAAAGATATGTGAGCGATACATATAAATGCAATGTGCGGGAGGAATGGAACCAACCTCTATGCCAGTAAAGAAAAAAATACCTTATGAAGAATCCAAAGAAATGCTGACATAAATATCATTATATGTTAGGGGGAGTCCTGTAGGTAGTGGCCAGAAAAAGATTGAGAAGAAGATATGAAGCTTCAACGCAAAGTCATGGTAGGACTAAACAAAACTCCTCAACATAATAGAAAACTTTCAACCTGAGTGAAATAATACAAAGGGATTCTAAACTAGGATGCCCATGGAAGGTAGGCTCTACCATGTGAATCACAATACTTATAAACAACAGAGAAGGTTTCGTGTCTCAACTCAGTGGGGTCGATCCTAAGGAAAAATGAAATAGGAAACGAATAATGCAAAAATGCATGGAGGGGAAAATCTAACCTATATGCCAGTTTCGAGATCATTATCTATCAGAATGGATCAACATGAAGAAATGTACCAAATAAAATGTCTCGAAAGTCCTATATATAATACCAAAAACACTCACCCAGAAGTTAATAAGTCCAATATAGAAACCTCTGATAAAAACAAGTATTATGGAATACAAAACTTGAAAACTAGAAACCCTAAAAACACAATATGTACAAAGGATTTCACATCCATGTGGATTATGCATAGTAGTTCTCCAAGTAGAGCCCATTGCTAGGCTGAAGCCAAGGGTTTCGTTTGTAACCAACCAATAAAGCTTCCTGTTCAGGAGGAGGTCGAAGATCCATAATCATAGCTTCAAAGATGGCCTCATCTGAAGGAAACTCAACATCGATGAAACTGGGGCTCGACAGATCACAAATACCAGGGCTCGAGGTCTTACAAACAACAAGAAAATACTCAAGAGGAAAATCCATATTACTCGGGCCAAGAGGGGAAAGCAAAGGCTTACATGCTCCCATCGGATAAAACACCTAATCAATTTTTGAGACCTTGTCTCGACTTGTAGGCATGGATGATTTTAGGGGATAAATTTCTCTCATGGGATAATTTTCCATGGTTTTTCCAAAAAAGAGATTTTCTATTTTAAAAATGATTCGCCCAAATTCCATAGGATAAAATTATATTACCTTAAAAATCACCAAAAATTTATAAAAAATATATAAAATCCTTAGAAATTTGAATATTTTTACAAAAATATCGCCAAATATTTATAGTTGGCATATGAAGAATTAGTAAGATTCACCAAGGTTTCTACATTTTAAAATAATTTTCCATCCTTAAAATCATCCCTACTCGCAGGGATGATTTTAAGGATGGAAATTTATTTTGAAATGTATGAACCTTGGCAAATCTTACTAATCCTTCATATGCCAACTATAAAATGTTTGGCGATATTTTTGTAAAAATATTCAAAATTCTAAGGATTTTGTATATTTCATATAAAATGTTGGTGATTTTTAAGGTAAAATAGTTTTATCCTATAGAATTTGGGTGAATTTTTAGAATAACGAATCTTTTTTTGGGAAAAACCTTGGAAAATTAGCCTATGCCCCTAAAATCATCCCTGGGTCACTCTCGAGAAGGTGAACATAATTGTAAAGGATCATTTTCAAGAGAAATTGAACATCGAGGATAAGATGCCACATAATTCACCTATGGCGGGGAAGAGTCTACTCGAACACTAGGAACACACAAAGGGGAAAACTGAGATGAAAACGAACTAGGATGGTGATTATCAAATGAAATATGATCAATAATGAAAATGATTATGTTGTGAGGGAATTTCATCACACTAAATAACGTAGACACCAAAAAATTCATCGCATACACATAATCACACCAAAGATTAAAATTAAAGTCTAAAGGTCCTGGCACCACTAACAGATCGAGTAGGATAGTCTTCTCACCTAACATGATAGGAAACTAAGAAAGAATCCCCATACATTCTCTTGGTATTCTGTTGAAAGACAACAACTCACTGGTAGCTAACACAAGCCTAGGAGAAACCAAATCTTGCCAAGTCGAGGATGATAAAAGACTTTCAGAGGATCCTTCATATACAATACTTCGGAGAATTAATAATGAATTAACTCCAACCATTGTATGGAAGGGTGCAAAATAAGGAAGACGATACTCTACAAGATCATTCCAATCAAAGGAAACCATCCTAGGACTCAAAGGGGGCATACTCGAAGAGAGTGGAATGTCCCCTTGTTCAGAAGGTACTGAACTCGAAATTATAAGGACATGGTCAAAAGACACATCACTCCTCGAAAGAGAAGTGGGATCATCTAAAGATTTCATTGGCGAGACCACCTCCTTAGAATTGTCACTCTCCAAGAGAAGAGTGGGATCGACTGAAGATTGCATCGATGCAACCACTTCCTCAACCACTGGTTGAAAAGGATGCAAGAAAACATGGTTAAGAGATGCATCACCCGCCAAAATGAGAGTGGTATCAGACGAGCTTTGCATCAACATGACCACTTCATCAACTAATGATTGAATAGATTGTTGGGAAACCAAATATGACTCAGAACTAGAAGGGCCATCATACAAGGACCACACTCTTCGTACCATGGCAATAGTAGGGCACAAATGAGTAAGGTGGTTTCCTTTACAAATTCTACATGGTAACTTGGGCTTACATCCTGTACATCTAGGCTTCTCAACTGTCTCAATGCCCCTAGAATGACTTGCAGTGGCTGATGGATTTTCCCCAGCATAACTAGCAGAGGTTGGTTGCACATCTCCAATGTGACTATCAAAGGTTAGTGACAAGACTCCAACATGACTTGCAGAGGTTGGTACTGACTCGATGCCAGTATGAATATAAGTGACTAGAATTTTTCTCCTAGCATGACTTGTAGAGGTTGGTTGCGTACCCGCAACATGACTAATAGAGGTCGATGATATGATTCCAACATGACTCGTAGTGGTTAGTAGCTGATCTCCAAAATGACTTTCAAAGGTTGGTGATGTTTTCCCAGTATGACTAGCAGTGACTATTGTGCCCCCAACATGACTTTCAACAATTGGTTGTTGGTTTTCAACATGACTTGCATAGGTTTTTTACCTATCTCCAACATGACTAGTAGAGGTTGGTGAATTAATGTTAGTATGACTTGTAGTGAATGGACTTGTGCCCCCATCATGACTTGCAGAGGATGGGTGTTGGTATTCAACATGCCTTGCATAGTTTGATGACCTATCTCCAACATGACTTGTAGAGGTTGGTGACTTGTTTCCAGTATAACTTGTAGTGACTGGGTTTGTGCTTCTAGCATGACTAGCAGAGGTTGGTCATTTCCACCCAATGTGAATTGCAGAGGCTGGTGACAGGTATCCAACATGACTATAAGAGGTTGGTGACTTATATTTCCTACTCTTACTCTTTCTATTCCTTTTAGACTGTTGGTTACTAGTACTAAGACTTTCACCATAAGTGTTACACATTATTTTCGTCATCCCTATGACCGTTAATGATGTAAACCTATCTGTTGCCTTTAGAGGGGTCAGTGGCCTGAGTTCCTGAAGAGAGAAAGGAGAAGAACTTTTCCTGAGAAAAGAAGTTGCATTTTCCTGTGTAAAAACCTTATAAAAAGGGAAGTTCATAGGCTGCCTATGTATTAGGGTGCGAGAATGCCTGATTCTCGCAGGCTGCATCATAGCTAGGGTGAAAACAGTTCGCAGGTTGCACTATAAGCAGGGTACGAGAATGCTTACACGTGGGAAAAATGAGCGTTTTCTCGAATCTTCTAGAAGGAGATACTTCCATGGTGAGGTGGCATCCGAATGGTTTGGATCTTACTCGCTTTCATGATTTAGTGGGATCATCCTAACCTCCTCACCTTATCCTCTTCA
>JASDQU010354528.1:0-11917 GCA_032191745.1 Picea mariana
TATAAACTCCCTAAGGCCTCCCCGCTTCCCATAGAGACCATGACCATTCCATTCCTTTAATCCTCGACAATATTCCTCCCAATGTTTTCCCTCATCATCATCCCTTTGCTAAAAAAAATGAAGTTGAGAAAATTGTCCAAGAATTGTTAGAAGTGGGTGTTATCCACCCCAGTACCAACCCCTATTCTTCCCCTGTTATCTAGTCCTCAAGAAGGAAGGGTCTTGGCGCATGTGTCCTGATTTTTGTTCCCTTAACAAACTTACCATCAAGGACAAATTTCACATTCCTACCAAATATGACCTTCTGGATGAACTTAGTGGGGATCAATACTTTACCAAACTTGACCTACGTTCGCGCTACCACCAAACATGTATGAAAGAGGAAGACATCCCCAATATTTCATTTCACACTCATAAGGGCCACTATGAGTTCTTGGTCATGCCCTTCAACCTTTGTAATGCCCCCTCCACTTTTCAAAGCCTCATGAATCATGTCTTTCATCCTTTTCTCCTCACTTTGTATTAGTTTTATTTTATGATATTCTCATCTATAGTAAAACCTAGCCAACCCATCTCACCCATGTAGATCAAGTTCTCCATATCCTCCCCAAGCACCAACTTTTTGTCAAATACTCTAAATGTGCTTTTGGCGCCTATGAAGTTGAGTATCTGGGTCATATTGTTGGCAAGGATCGTGTAAGGTTGGATCCCAAGAAAATTGAAGCTATGCAGAATTGGCCTTGCCATAAAACTCTTAAAAGTCTGCATGGTTTCCTGGGTTTAACGGGATATTATCACAAGTTTGTTCAGAAATATGGAAAAATTGCAACTCCTCTCACATCTCTCCTTAAAAAGAATGCTTTCAATTGGACTCCAACAACTGGTCAATCCTTTAAAGCCTTGAAAGAAGTAATGTCCACTATTCATGTACTGTCCCTACTTGACCTCACCAAGGACTTTGTTCTGGAGTGTGATTCATCCGAGAAATGAATGAGGGTAGTCCTCATGAAAGATGGATGACCTTTTTATTTCACCAACAAATAATTGTCGGAATGAAATTTGGTCCAGTCGATTTAGGAAAAGGAATTGTTGGCTATTTTTCATGCAATGGATATTTGTCACCCTTATCTATTGGGACAAAGATTCTAAATTAAAACGGATCATCAAAGACTCAAGTTATTCCTAGAACAATGAATTTCATCCCCAAAGCAACAAAGATGGGTGACCAAGCTATTTGGATATGATTATGAGATTGTTTACAAGAAGGGAAAAGAAAATGTGGTGGTTAATACTCTTTCCTAGAAATATGAAGACGAAGGGTCCCTCTTTTCCCTCTCATTCATTGTAGAAGACTGGTTTTAGGTTGTTCGACAGGAATGGTTTCAAGACCCCAAAATTTCTAGCCCAATAAAAAAACTTTAACAGTATCCAGAAGTTGCTCCAGGGTACTCTTGGCACAATGAAGAGTTTAACTATAAAGGTTTATTTTATTTAAGCAAATAGACGACCCTTAAACCCAAGGTACTCTCTAGGTTTTATGCTTCACCTACAACATGACATTCATGTTTTAGTAAAACATATGAAAGGGTAAAATGATCGTTCTTCTGGGATGGTATGAAACATGACATCCACACCTTTGTGGTCGAATGTGATACATGTAAATGCAATAAGGGAGAGATTGACAAACCTCTTAGTACACTCCAACCACTTCCACTTCCACCTACTATTTGGATGGATATTTCCATGGATTTCATTGTTGGCTTACCCAAATCACGAAATAAGTCAGTCATCATGGGGGTAGTGGATCGTATTTCCAAATAGGATCATTTTTGTGCTCTTCAACACCCATTCGCAACATCCACAATGGCTCAATTTTTTATGGATAATACATTCAAACTCCATGGATTGCCTCATTATATTGTTTTTGACCGTGATCCCACTTTTACCAGCAATTTCTGGAAATAACTATTTAGGATCCAGGGAACTCAATTGCATCTCAACACAACTTATCATCTCCAGACTGATGGTGAAACATAAGCAATCAACGTTTGGAAACATATTTGAGGTGTTTTGCATTTGACAGACAAGATCAATGGGTTCAGTGGTTACCCCTAGCTAAATGGTGGTACATCACCTCTTATCATACTTCCACTCGCATGACTCCTTTTGAAGCAGTCTATGGATAGAAGCCACCATTGGTTCTCCCATACATGTCGAGCATCTCCACGGTTCAAGAAGTTGACCACAATATTACCATCTGCATGAACATTCTCTGTACTCTCAAAGACAATTTGGTAATAGCTCAAAATTGTATGAAGCAATAGGAAAATCAGAGTCATTCTGAACGTCAATTTGTTGAAGGGGATCGAGTGTTTCTCCACCTCCAACCATACAAGTAGACTTCACTCAAATCACAACAATGTTAGAAACTTGCATCAAAATTTTATGGTCCTTATAATATTATCAAATGCGTGGGGATAGTGGCCTATCAATTAAATTTTCCCTGTCACTACAAGCTACATCCTATTTTTCATGTCTCATACTTGAAATAAAGTGATTGGCACCAAATGCCAAACCCAAACTAGCCTACTAGCGTTGGATGAAGAAGGTTCCATTTGGTTGCAGCCACAAGCCATATTGGACCAGTGAGAGTGTCATCTCTGTCAACTCACCATCAAGGAAATTTTGGTTCATTGGAAGGATACTCCACCAGAATATGCCACCTAGGAACCGACTACCATTCTGCAACAATTTCCTCATCTTAAGCCTTGAGGACAAAGCTCTTTTTCAAGGGGGAGGGCATGTTAGGTACCTAATCCCTCATGTATATAGAATAATATATTTTCCATGTAATAAAGGCCAACATTAATTAATATGGAGTACATATGTTTTCCATGTAATAAAGGTCGACAATAGTTAGTAAGGCCTATTTAATAAATGTGAACACGTCAATGTAAGAAGACCTAATAGAATCTTCCACTTCTAGAAATATCTTTCTCTAGAATGTTCTTTAGAAGATATAATTAGTATAAATAAGAGTAGGAGGCATGAGAAAGCTTTTCTTAAGAATTATTTTAATAGAGCTCTGCTCTGTTGGAGGTTTCCCCCTCGAAGAGGCAAGTAAACTTTGTTTTCTTTGAATAAAGGTATTATTTCTAGTGTTTCTCTTCTCATATTTTGTTGTTCCATTGATATTTGTTGAATATTCCTCTTTCGACATATTATATTACATCTGGTACCTTGCAAATATAATTGGCTCTTGGGTAGCCAATTCTCTTGTGAATGTTTTTCTTTTGAGTAGTCTTTGTTCCTCACCTACAACCTCTATCTCTTCAACATTCATGTCAAGATCCATATCTTCTAGACCAATTTCATTTTCAGGTATTGCTTCATCTTCCCCCTCTTTGTTTGTATATATTTCTCTTTTACTTCCAATTGGGAGTGTGTGTGACTTACCAAGATTTTCCTTTGAAGGGTTTTTGTCTCCTCCATCATCAAAATTATCAATTAAATACTTTGTTTGTTCTTGGATTGGATTTTGTGGTTTTCCTTTAGTTGAACCACTTTTTTGGGAAACTTTCGAGGATGAATAACTTCTTTCATTCGTAACCCATCCTTGTTGTCTGCGATGGTCATTGGTACTAACCATAGTCTCAATATCATCTTACCATTTTTCAACATACAACCCTTGAATATTTTGATTTTCATCTTCTCCTTCTCCGAATAAACTATCTTGGAGAACACCATGTTGTATTCCACTTATGTCATGTGGGTCATGAATAGTTGGTAAGGGTTGAAACCCTTGATCTCATTATCTTTATTGAGGTTAAATAAATCAAAATGAGTTGATGTTTCATCAAAATGGGAAATACTTTTCATGACAATTTCCCCAATTTTCCATGGTAAGGGGATAAATTGTTTTTTCATTTTTTCCTTAAAAAAGTGTGCCCAAAACTTGTACTGTTTACATACTTCAACTATGAACAATATGCCAGAAACATAAAAGGGTAGAAGTGAAGGTTTTTCATGTGAGCAATAAAGTTGGATGATAAGAAAATCATCCATAGCTTTGAAGCTTCCTTTTTTGATATGGAAAGATGCAGCCTCCAACAACAACCTTGATGTATTAGGACCATAAATTAATATTTTTAAAGAAGAAACAAAAGCGTTGAGTACCTCATAAAAATTGTACGAAACTTTTTGCTTCCAGAGTGCAAGGTATCACACTTGTACATGGTCAATTTTATAGTTCAACTTTTTGGCCATGGGCAGTCCCTTGAACATGTGATAGTAAGTCACAACAAAAATAAAATAATAAGACATGTAGAACCTTTTACTTTTGCGAAAGTTTCCAAGATGGAAGGATAATTCACTCAAAATAATTCTTGACCAATTGAAAATGGCGTTCTCATGAATTGAATATATATATATATATATATATATATATATATATAAAGCAATCTCGGGGACAGTAACTGTGGACTCCTGTTCGGTTATTCTGGAAAATAACCATGTCATTTCTCTGTAGGGATACTTCAAAGAACATACCTGAATACTGGAGAAGTATTTAGAAAAAACTGACAGATCTTCAATCTATCTTTGTAAAAGTTTGGTTCCTCCATTTTTTGTCTTAAGAAAATCCTCAACTTCAACATTCTTGAAAACCATAGTTGGTTTAGGGAGTCTGAATATTCTTTTAAAATAGAGGGGGCTAAAGAAATATGTGTTTCTCCTTATAATTGAATGATTCTTCTTTCCTGATCAAACTTATCAACACACCACAAAATCAATTCCTTTAAGTCGTATACCTCTTGCACACACCCTGCTGATGTGATTATGGATGTCTAGATGTTATTCAAATTCTTCTCTAGGGGTGGTAATGCATAATACCACTTGTAAGCCTGTGACCACTAAAACCCCTGATCTTTTTGTCCCAAAAGATTTACAGTGTCTTCACAAAATTGTTCTTTTCTTCGAGCTGACATATTATCCAAGGTGAAAGACTTAACAATAGTTCTTCAAGTTGCCAGTACTGAAAAACACTTTTTGTTTTTTGTTTTAACACGTTCAAAATATCTTAATTTGAGGATTTAAATGATCACTCATATTAACATTTACATAAGGTTTCCTCGAGAATATCATTATTAATAATTGTATTAACAACATACGAGAGGTAGTAATTTATGGAAAGAGTTATTTAATGCAATTTGGGAAAGGGTGCAAAGAGTTTTAGTGTCATGAGGAAGAGGGTCTGCGGGATGGGGGATGACTGAGAGGATGGACGAGTAGGACCGTGGGATAATGGATGAGTGGGACAGCAGGATGGCATGATAGAGGATGATTGGGATAACAATAATAAATATGAGTGGGGCAGTGGGGTGATAGAGTGAAAGGAATGGTGCTCTGCACCCGTGAATGGATGCCCACATTCAACAAAATTTATTAGTGTGAATAGTGTAGGATGGAGGTCGTAGAAGTTAAATAAAGCGTTATGTGTGTGGCAGAACTTTGGAGTAATAATGTAATGTATTAGGAACTTGTGGTGGTATCTAAATAGTGTTTTTTTTAAATAATTTCTATGTATGGAGGAATTCTAGGTGTTATCACATGAACTTGTCAAAGTCTTGTGGGTTTGTGGTTTCTACCTAAGTTTGTAATTTTGCCCTGTCTTTATCCTTTTCGAATCGACAAGTCTTAAGTTTGTCCCCTTTCGGCGTGTAAAGTTGTCTTCTATGTGCTATTGTTTGTTTATGTTCCCTGGTTTCCCTCAATATCTTAACCGAAATAAATCTCGGCTCCAAGCCCCTATGTTCTTCTCCGAGGACGAGCACTCGCCTCTTGTGTTCCAACCACTGGTCTCCCTGTTTTCTCAGCTCACAGCCAGTCATCCAAATTTTTGATCATGCAGGCTGCAACCATGAACAAAAAGCGTATCTTTCTTAACAATTTGTTTCGGGATTGAAGCATGAGAATAAGGAAGTTTTAATCTTTTAGCGGAGGAGATTCTAGGAACAGTCCAGATCGGCGGCTCACGGGCGTTCAGAAGTGAAAACTTGCGTGAAGTGTAGCGCCAGGGAAAAAGGCCCCAAAGTGAATATGAGTCGTTGATCTTAAAGGGGATAGGTGGTTGTTGATTCAAGCCTTTGGGGGAATGAGCTTCAGGAGATTTGAAATGAGAAGTGCTTAGAAATCTCGAAGGGATGAAGCCTAAAGTCCCGAAGAGTCGAAGCCACCAAAGAGCCGAAGTTGTCGAAGTGGCCGAAGGCCTGAAGTCCCGAAATGGATCTGAGTCGTTGATCAACAAGAGACACATGTTGTTAGGTCCACAGCTCCGGGTAAAAGCACATGGAAGAGTAAGCGAGATTTGAGTTTTGGTTTTCTCGGAGCCCTGAGACCCAAAGTGGATCTCGGTCGTCCAAATTCAGAATTCCACGCGTCATCAGATCTATCACTTCGAGATTTTTACTTTGGGAGTTTTAAAAAGATAAAAGCGTCGAAAGTCCTGAAGACCCGAAGCGTCGAAGTCCCGAAGTGTCAAAGCACGTGACGCACTCTCATCAGGCACGATGCATGGAACTCTTTCTAGATCATTCGGTCGTGTCCATGTCACCCTCCTTATCATGACACATTAGAAGAAGTGACATCATATGATGTCATCTGGACCACCCATCAGTAGGACATGTGGCATAAATCCATGAGATCCGGCTAAACACCCGAGGTAATCCTCGACCGTCCGATTCATGAGAACACATGTCAGTATATCGCCAGCTCCGGGTAAAATATTTTGGGAGCCCAGGTTTGAGATTTTATTCTCTTGAAGCCCGAAGACACAAAGGGATTTCATCCATTGATCTCTAGAGGGCCACGTGTCATCAGATCCATGGCTCCGGGTAAAAGCACTTGGAATCCCAGTTTTGAGATTTAATTTTCCCAGAATTCAGAGACCCAAAAAGCATCTCAGCCATTGATCTCAGGGAGCCACGCATCATTAGATCCCTAGCTTCGGAGAATTTTCTTGGAGAAAATAAAGTTTGACTATTGAAAGGCCCAAAGCCTGAATCGCAAAGCAAATCTCGGCCATCGATTTGAAAATGGAAGATCTGATCCATCAATATAAAAGGCACCAGAGCTAGTTCATTGATCAGGAAGCCTCATCTCAGATCACAAGATCAATGGTCACGCTCCATTGCGGGATTGAAAGGTGCACACATTTTAAAATTTCAAGGTCTGGCCGCAATCAGAATCATGGTTTTTAGAAAGGGATGCATGGCGGTTCATGGTGAATTGCGGGGACAAAATAATTTTGATTTCAAACCACCCTTGGTCGTGCCCACAATCACGCAATTGCATAGGGTCATGGCCCTAGGACACATTGAAGAAGGAGCAGGGGAACATGAGCTAGCCCCTGAGCCCTGGAGAGGAAAATGAGTGGCAACCGTCAGCACAGACAGGTGGAACCCTTATGGTCTTGGCACGTGGCCGCTCCCTGAGCATTAACTCTCATTCAATCTCAGAGGAAAGGAAGTTAATGAAAGTAGAGCTGGTGGTTGAAACCTCGGCTCACTCCATAAATGGAAGGCATGGAAGGCCCGACCATGGGGACTGAACTGTCAACTTGTGGTACCCCTGTGGGCAGATTTTTCTGCAAAACCCATGCCGATCTGAGCTCGCCTCTGATAGAGGGGTGCACGTTCAGTTTGACAAAAGAACTCGCCAACACAATACTTTGAATGTAGTGATTATAGATCACACTCCTGGTAGTGTCGAATTGTTCTGAGTATAGATAAGTAGTTTTGATATTTTGTTAAGGTTGTCAATTGGTTGAGCATAGCTCCCTATTTTGTAATGTTTTGATGCTAGAATTGTTCTCTGTTTATGTATCAAATTTGAGACTTTCATGTTAATAGAAGTCAGCTTCTTTTCATCTCTCTGTAAAAAACTGTGCTAAAACACTCGGGCATGGAGGATCCAGTCGAGGGTTTTTGTGTTGTTGTAATGAAGGTTTGATTACAGTGGTATCGTGACCAGTTTTAGTTAGCTCCCTTGTTATCTTTTTCCCTCTTACACTAAATGGCTCGGGCATGGAGGATCTGGTCGAGTTGTCGTAGCTGCATTGTGATGTAGTTTTGATCATTATGCTGTTGTAAATGTGTTGTTTGGACATATTTCAATGTCTGAATCTTGTGCTCAAGAGTGATATTGAGTTTGATTTTTTCTTCTCCAAGCTGCTTGAAAGCCTGATGCTCATAGCAGTCTTGTTCACCTTTCTCACTAAGTCTTCCCTCTACTCACACTTAAAATCAATTCACTGACTGAAGTTAATGTGGCCCTCACTTCCCTGTGCATTTATTGTCTAGTTTCGTGTTGAACTTCATTCATATATTGAGTTTTTTCCATTGACCTCCACTCATATAAAACCAACATCCACCAAAAACTCTTATGGGTACTGGGATTATCCTCCCGAAATATGAGGGTGAATCTCAGTGCTAACACTAGGTATGAACTATACAAGGAGGAATACAAAATATTTGATCAACTCTTGTTGGTCAATAGAGGGAAAGAAAGAAAAATATTTTTTTAATCGTATTTTCGGCTTATCTCCTTGTAGGTTTACTCAAATTTGAAATGCAGGTACTCTTTGGATGTGGAGAAAAATTCCACATCCAATGAGTACCCAATGTGCATACTTTTGATAGACCCACTAGTGAGATAACTGGAAATACATGAAAAAAACATGTTTCTTCAATCAACCCAAGGATCTCTATGTTTTGGTTATTTTTAAAGGGGATTACTCTCATGTTTAAGATATTTGGAGAAATAACAAAATCACATAGATAAATGCCTGAAGATCTAAATCATAGCTCAGGTAAATGGTATTTTATTATGAGAAATCAAATACAAGCATTGATACAAAAATACATGAGTCTCAACCAAGAGGTAAACCCTAATGGACTCCACCTAGTTGAAAACTGCAACTTTAAACCACAAATGTCATAAGTTGAAGTGACCCCTCTATGCATGCAACCCTCAGACTTGCAGACTCATAGACTTTAATTGACTTCACTCTTCACTCTTCACTCTTACTAACTCTCATTGCTCGACCTCAAAATGTCAAAATGAGGAGAGGAGTGTTTATTTTATAGAATGAGTCCTGATAATACAGTAAGCTTATTATTGACTTCTGTTGGTAAAAATTTGAATGGTATCAGAGCCACTATGTCAGAGGAACATGAGAGTTGAGGACTATGCTTCAGAAACATGTGTAAGTGCAAATTGATAGCCGTATAAAGCCTAGCAAAATTTTCATCGAAAAAATCATGTAAGGCATCATCACCCCTACCTTGCAGAATCTTAGGAAATTGAATTCTTTTGTACTCAAATGATTTATGTAAAGCTCCTAGTAAACATGTCAAATCCATTGTTTGCACTACTAGTTATGATTTATCTTCATGGGTTACTCAGTGTTAACCCAAAGATTTTCACCCTTGAAAATCTTGAGTGTTAAGAGCTAGCATGCACTATTTTGGCTGGCATTCTGAGATTCTCCTAGATTTTAGCACTTGTGTTGAGTGGGAGGGTGGTTCCCATCAGAGACAAGTATATGTTTGGTACATGGTTGTTTGGTTCAAAGTTAGAGTTAGTTTGGTTTCCCATGCATTTGAGAGAGATGTCTACACACAACAAGTGTTGCTACTTTTTATGAGATACGACTTGAGTGGGTCTCTTGATAGTTTGGAGAAATTCTTAGCATATATGGATGGTCCTTACATGATTATAGGCCCGATAACACTTTTTCGTGCGACATGCAAAAAATTTCTATTTTTAGCAGTTTGGGCTCCAGACCCTAGATTCAGATTTTGAGCACATATTATTGATCCTTGAGACATTATGAGTCTTTTGGACTCTTTTCGGGATGATTTGGCACAAATTTCTATTTTTAGTAGGTTGAGCACCAAGGCTCGCATGTCGATTCTGATTGCGGATTCATATTCTTTGTGAAAAAATGAATCCAATGAGTATAATATCATGGACATGTGAGGAATTTATATTTTTAGTAGTAGAAACATTATAGTGGCCTCCTAGTCATTTCGAGCATTTGTGGAGAGTTTGAGTTAGTGTCAACAAGTTTCAAATTTTTGGGACCGAATGACTATTTTTGGAAATTTCTATTTTTAGAAGTCATCATCATCTCCAGCAATGACAAGTGGTGAGCTCAGATTTCTACATGTGGTGAAGTATCATGATGATGTGGCATCTACATGGAATCATGGACCAAGGGCACATTTTCCAAGGATTATGCATTAAATGAGAATTAATTAAGCTAAAGAGGTGGCACATGGGTGAGGTGGCATTTTCTGGAGAAAGTTTAGCCACTCAAGGATAATTTTTCTCACTCTATTCCTCTCACTTTCCATGCAATCAATTTCTAAAAATTCTCCCTAAATTTCTTTTAAATGAAAAATTCCTAAATTTTAGGAAATCCCTAAAAAATAGGGTGAATTTCCGTTTAACTCATAATTCCCTCATCCGTTGGCCAAATTTAGTAATACAACATGTGTTGGAAAGCTAAAATTATCCTCCATACACTCTCACTCATAACTCACCCATGCACATTGCTCACTCACACTTATTCCCTCATGCACTTGAATTCCTAAATTTCTCACTCACACTTATTCCCTCATGTGCATTAACTCCTATTTTATTCACAACCCTCTCCTATATATTGGATGGTCTTCATTGGTTATTGGTCAGTTATTGCAACAACGAACATAATGTTTCTTTCTCATTCTTCTCTCTCTCTCTCTCTTATTCTAGTGATTCTTCTTCGAGCAAAGTGATCATTGTATTGGTTGTGGACTTGCCAATTGTAGCGCAACCATCTCTCTTGCAAGTCTATCAATAAAGAAATCAATTGTTTGTTTTCTAACATTGTTTCTTGACGATATTTTGTGAATTTCACAATCTGATGTGTCATTCTGCTTAACTATTCATTGTTATTTTATTGATCTTTTGAGTAGTTTTCTATTCTATTTCTATTCTATATTCATTGTGCTAACCTTGCAGGATCCCTCCAAGTGAAAACCTATATTTTCCCCATTGTTTTGGACAACCTTAACATGTTGTCCAAGATGAACAACTTATTGTTTTTTGGGTTTACATGCAAAAAATCAGTCTTAAAAGACAACGAGGTACCTATGGTGCATAGGGAATCCCCCCTAAGGCTAGCAAGCACTGGACCAAACAGAGAGGGGTCTAGCCCATGACAATTTGGGGCTTTACTCCTTTAATTAGAAAGTTTTCATTGATGTAATAACAAGTTATATCAGTTCAATTAGAAGGTGAAAATTTATCCTAACACTCAATCACATAAGTCTTGACACATATCTAGCAAGAACACTCTTGTATATGTGAGTCTATATGATGAAGCACTTACAATGCAATAATTTCAACCTAACCTAATTGGACTATTCCTCATGTAAAACCTATGATAATCCTCTCCCATAATGTTGCACTCTCTATTGCCAAACCAATCATCAAATCCCATTAATAAAAGAAGATGATATTCAATGGGGTTTAGAACATAATTACCATTATGTCCACATCAACCTCATTTAGTTTAGTCTTGATTTCCTAGTTTGACCTAGTTTAAAGGTTTCAAGTTTATGTTGCATTATAGATTCAAGACATAATACTTTATCAGGTGTTTTAGTTGGAGGATTCCAAGCATCCTTGCATAATGGTGTAGTATGGTCATCCATAGTCCTAAGGTTTGCAGTCATGTTTACATGATACTAACATATATGAATTACTACAAGCATATGTACAATTCATGAGGGCTTCACCTTGTTGACCAATATCTTATCACGTTCATTCATAAAGGGAGTTTTTTAATTGTGAAAAATAAGGCCAATATATT
>JASDQU010354529.1:0-11686 GCA_032191745.1 Picea mariana
TTGACTCTCCATTATATATTATTCTATCTATGTGAGGCTCGACATAGAGCGAAGTGCTCTGGTAACTGATTCCTTGACTCCCATCTTCTCTGTGAGTAGATGTTCTTTTTCCTTCTGGATCTGCACTTTATCCTCTGCAAACTTTGCTTGGAGGTCATATTTTTCTTGCTACCCAACCCAACGTTGTTCTAGGGATTCATCTTTTGCTTGCTTTAATGCCTTTGTGGCATGCTCCTTTTCCTCCTGGACCAGACAAAGGTGAGCCTCAGATGAATGTGCTAATGTGTGTAGCTGGGAAGGCTCATCTCCTACTTCTATGTGCCCTGTTGACAACGATGCAATAGACACTGTGCAGCTCTAATAGAGATCCTGTTGTACCCCTTTGGGCTTCGCATCAATCCTGTCAAACATTGTCTCCTGTTTGGATTCACTTCATTGCAAAATGTCCTTTTAGGTATCTAATACAATTGCGATGATGAGGTCAATATCATCTACCGTGAGCACAGTCTGAAATGGATGTTTATTAGATTTTGGCTTCTTTCGTGATGAAGGTTTCTTTGGGGAACCCTTTCTTTTATTGGATGTCTCAGCCTCCATGATGGGATCCTTAGGTGGTGTCACTTTGCCATGTTCATGTTTGTTTTCTTCCCCTTCATCCTATTCTTTGTCTACTTCATCATCTCCTCCTCCTTCAGGTGAATCTGGTGTAGTTTCCTTTGATGCATTGTTCAATTCCTCCTTCAGGAGAATTTTGGCTTCTTCACGGGTGACTAAAAGACTTCCGATGAGGTCAGGGTCGGAGAGTTCTATCTGTTCGACCGGTAAAAGGAACTCTGCAGGCCATTCCTTGGTTATTTCTTCCATGTCCTCCTCTATGAGTTTGTAATAGGACTGGAGCTCTTCTTTGTGTTCGTCTCCGTGTGCAGTGATATAGATGAAGTGCATGTCTACGCGAAACTTTACAAGTGGCCTGAACCTATGCAAAGTGTTCGACGTCATGTGAGGGAAGGATTCAATGGCCCTCTTCGGCTATATATAATAGGTGTGGAACACCACATTTGACTTCCATTGCTTCACCATGTTGCTCGAATACCATAGCGTAGTGAACTTCACAACTAGTGGTTCAGATGACTCAATTTCATGGAAGGTCACTCCTTCCGGCATCTCCCAAGAAATGAAGACAATGAGAATAAACAACCAACTGAAATGAAACTCATAGCCCTGGTCCTATGCTTCACGATAGTCTTTCTCTAACTAGTTGACGAGGTAGCTCGCCCAGTTCATTTTCACCCCTTCGATGCATTTCCCTGCGAGGTCGATGATGAACCCCGTGACCTGCGTTGGTCGGTTCTTCTTGAGGAGATTACCATCAATCAACTAGAAAGATAGGAGCACTGTGACATTCTATATGGAGGCTACCTTGTAGCCCCGTTTCCCTTTCTCCACATCGTCGAAGTTTTCTTTTATGCGCTACGCTAGGGCACGATCTGCAACCTTCCTTGGGTAAAAATTCTGGGGATTTGGTCCTTGCATACTTAATCCGGTGATCCAATGGATCAACACTATATATAATGTGATGCATTGATCCAACAATAGGTAACCATGATAGTAACATGATAGGAGGAGTTTAACGCACACGTTAACCTCCTAATGTCTATCGAAGTGGGGTATCTTCATTACATTGAGAATGGTTGATCATGCAATTTCCATGGTCCATGGATGGGGGATTATCTTCGACTTCTTCCCCATTGTTTTGGTCAAGTACTTGTGAGGTGCGAGCATGCCATAGTTCTTGCAGTCTCTTAAGTTGAAGTCACTGATATTTAGTGTCATAATCTGTCCAACTGCAGTCCTACTGTGCGTATCCCCTTTGGGAGGTACGCAATAATCAGTGTATAGGCGAAGTCCCTTGGGACTCTATCACGAATAACCACTCTAGCCAGAGGCAGGATACAGTCAGGCAGGATTGATGGGATGAGATTCACATTTTCCAAGTTGTCGCGATGCTTTCTTCTCTTCTCTGTCGCAGTTTGGGAGGGCCCAAATTGATGTGCAGTCGATGGGGATGCTTGCACTCCTCTTGTTGATGAAGCTTGTGCTCCTGTGGACATGACCTTCTCAGCCATGAGGACTATGAGGATCTCTTCGATGAATTTCTATACTGCACTAAATTTGCCCGACATACACGCTCGAGATCAAATATCTCGGGTCGATGAACAAACAATCAAGGTAGCAGAATGGATGGCAAGGTTACAATAAGCACTATGCGAAAGCAATTAGTTCTCTGTGGGCTCGGATAATCACAAATCATGAAATTGTCCTCGGTGAAAAATTCAATGGGATAAATAGCTAACATTGTAATGGACTCCTCCAATGGGAAGGAATGCCTCAATCAATACAATTCCATCCATTATGGTGCGGTCCCAACAGTCCAATGATGAACATTCTGGCAATAACTGCGTTTCTAACCATTTTGGAGCATCGTTCTAATCGGTCAGGACGCCTCCAACGGTCATATTGCTTCACCGTGGTGAAGTGCTAGTCGATGTTGTTCTGCTGTTCCAGTGAGGTTCAAGTTCTACAAGTCTACCTTCTGCGAAGACCTCTCTAGAACCTTCTACAATTTTTCTAACTTTGCTTTCTTATTATTGAAATTTCTAGCTTTCTTTCCTGTGGTCCGTGTCTCTGGATTCCTCTTTCCATTATTGTTCTTATATTTTATTAGCATAGTAACTTCGCACTGTTGATGATATTTCACAAGGTTCGAGGATAATAATTCTTCTCTTACTGCTTCTGGAGTAGGTTCTCTACTCTCCTACATGGATAGGTTATTTAAGCTTTCTTGTGTTCTTTCAACTTCGACAACTAAGTATCTAGCCCTCAGTTGCTTCGACATGTCCTCTTGTTCTTTTATTAAGAACGCTATTCTCTTAGTCATGAAATCACTTAATTCTTTCTTTTTGTATTCTATATCTTCCTCTTCTTCTCTCCTTTGGATCTGATCTCTCTCGATCCAAGTCTTTCCTAACAAAAGTGCAAAGGGAGCATTGTTCTTAGCAAACTTAATGACCTCAAATTCTTCTTCTGTCGATGTTCCATGAGAAATCATAGGTACATGGGAAAGTCTTCCACTTGGGGTTATCAACTTTCCTTTAAACAATCCTATTCCTCCCAATGAAGGAATCATAGGACACCTTCCTAATATTTTCCAAGTACTTTCTGTCATAATGTTCACCTGTGTTTCTACATGCAATACATAGTCTATGTCGAAATCTCCTATTCTTGTTTCTATGCAATCTTTCTCTTTTAAAATCTCTGATAAACTGATGTCTCTGTGATGATTAGGTGTTTCTTTCATCTGCAATAATATAGCCTCTGATTATTTCTGGTTCTTTAGCATATTCTTAGTCTCTTGACCTTTCTCATGGTTTTCTTATCTAATGTTCATCTTCTCAACTTTAGCAATCATTCTAGGACAATCTAAAACTTAATGTCCAGTAGATTTACAACAAAGGCAAATAGGACTTCTACCAGGGCATTCCTTAGCAAGATGTCCTGATCTTCTACAATTATAACATAATGTCAATCCTCTCTTTCTCTTAAACGATCCCCAACCTTTCCTGTACTATGCACTGGGATCATAGTGATGGACCTACAAAAAATTCTTTCTAGGATCCTGCATCCACTTGTTAGTCCAAAAATTATTTCTATGCGTAGGGATAACATATATTTCACTATTTTTATCAGATCTATTCATATCATATATTCTTTCTTCTAACTGTGCCCTAGTTTTCAGAATAGGAAGAAATCTATCAAATATACCTAGATCCATTCTTTCGAAACAAAAATTTCCACTTATCTTAACTTTATCAGAGAAAAAAGCTTTAATATCTTACCTCTTTTTTCTTCAGATCAGACTTCTCTTCTTAGCACAGAGCTTCACAAGTCAAGTAGAGTACTGCGCACTACAACAACAGATCGACACACAGATCTTTCTCTTTTCCTCAGTTCCCAGCAATCACAGTTTTACGTCCTGACAACTGAACCATTTGTTGGCACAGGGGGCAAACCCAGGGTTTAACACTTCAACAATGCACCAAAAAAACCCTAACTACCGGCCCTTTCGGCGACACCTGCGAAGCAGATGAAGTCTCACTCGAGGTAGAGGCAGGGGGATTGCAGGACTCAAGTTTCTACAACCTAGCTAGGACACAGATCTGTGATCACAATGCCTTAATAGAGCACTTAGCAGTTAACATTCATTAGTCTTTAACCCTTATTCACATCGCAGGTAAAACCTTAGTTACAGAACAACGCAGTATTCGACAAGATCTAGCACATATAAGCACTTAGCATATAGAAATAGATCAGATCTAGCATTAATTCCTATCACTAAGCATTAAACATTCATCCAGACTAAGCACTAAGAAATCAAGTAAACAACCACATGAACAATATAGCACAAAGCACCATAACACATAATATACGTGGTTCACCCCCAACGTGGGGCTACGTCCACCAACTCTTCTTCTATTTATTATCTTCTTTTAATGCACAGAGCCACAAAATAAACTCCACATAGGAGAGGAGATCTTCACACACCTTTCTAGATCCTCCTTCCTCGAGCTAGGTTACAGCACAAAGCCTTCTTACACAGTTTGCACACAAGCTTCTTACAATCACTTGCACTTAGCTCTGCAAGCCTTAACACATAGTATGCACAAAGCCTCTAGCTCCGCACTAAGCTGACTCTAATAGGTCTCTCCACTACTTTCTTACATCGCCTAGATATCTATTTATACATTAAAAATGGGGCCTAAACATGGGTAAACCCATGGTCTGACATCCCATACCCGTTACATAAACCCTAAACCCAAAAAGCCTATAAAAGGGGGCGATATCCCGTGATCTCTGCTTCGCCTGGCGCTTCGTCTTTGACCACCCTGTCGAAGTCCCAAAAATGGTCAAACATGACCAAGGTTCTCCAAAACTTGGTCGAGGGCCAACATGGCTGCAAAAAACACATCTTTCAATATTTTGTCACTATTCTACCACTGAAATTCACTTGTAAACCTTGGTAATGGTTATACTAGTTATTGGCTAATTTGTGGGTGGTTTACTTGCAGATTTTTGTGGATATATATTTCTATTGTAGCAATTTTTTTATACAGCCACTTGGATGTCATAATAAATTTTTGATATCAAATAATAAAAGATGCTTAAAATCATCAAAGTCTTGGCTAAACCATTGGAAGTTCAACAAGTCATTACTAGCTTTATTTCCCGCATCTTGTACTTGATTTTTGATGGTTAGATTTGTAGATATTGTTATCATTTGTTGCTGATACATATATTTCGATACTGATGAAATTTGGGACAGCAAGGCTTCTTTCTTGATCCCCATTGGTTTAAGTCTTGTATATTTATCATTTGTCTTATTTCGAGCACGGCTAACAATGTTTTGCAGATACATAATGCTTTGCAACCATTATCCATCTACAAGAGTCATTTTCAAGCCTTATATTTTGACCTATCGGGGTGTTCATTGATCATCATATCACTTTCCATCTCAATCCCCCTAGGGTCACCGAGATTCCACCCTTGTGGTAATTTTATCATCACTAAAGCGAGGGGAGTGTCTATCTAAGGTGAAAATGGGTAGGTACTCTTGTAGTTGTCACACTTCCATGGTTTGGGTTGGGCTTATCCCAAGCTACATATTGTGCGATAACAATCTTCACTCAATGAACTTGTGACATAACACATGCATTCATGGGATATTAAAGAATACATCTAATATCACTAGATATTGATAAATACCTCCCAAAATGCTTTTGTTGAACCCCCCTCCCAATACATATTTCCAATAACAAAACCCCTGTTTTTACTAGGTATCTCCTATTTTTATTAAATACCCCTTTGTATATCCCACAATACCTATAAACCCCCTTGTACTCCTCATCCCCCTCCCCAATATCTACAATATATTGACTCTATTTTTCACTATTTTAAAACCCTCTTTATGAATGAACGTGATAAGATATTGATAAACAAGGTGAAGCCCCCGTGGTTTTTTTGTGCTTTCACATTAGGTACCTAGTTATAGTCGTACTCTCAATGGGAAAAATATTAGCTTATGTGAGGAGGATAAGATATGGTGTATTGATTTTACTTTTAGGATTATAGATTATAAAACGCTTCTAGATTTGCTCAAATTTCATCTACGATTCTCTAAAGAAGCTACAATACCATACCTCACATCCACATAAGATAACATGAGTGATAAGAGTCTCAATAGGAGTTTCTTTTTTTCCTAGAACCAACTGTTGACTTACAATTGTTCTTAAGACCAAAATAGGCTTTCCACTCTCCATTAATCCTTTTCTCTATGGTATGGTTCCAGTGAATATTGTGAATAAGGTTGACTCCAAGATATTTGTATGAATCAACTTCCTCTAAGTTGTTATTTTCACACACAAAATTAGTGTAAGTGATGTGCTTGGATTTGTTATCATAATCTTTGTTTTGTCAGTGTTTATTGACATACTTGTGGTAGAAAAAATCCCTAAGAGTTCATAGTTTCTTTTTGAGATAAAAAGGGACACCTTACCATAAGAACAAAATCATCCGCATAAAGAATAAATATGGTGACTATTCCAACTAAAGTATAGCCATTGCAACTTGCTTCTTCCAAACATGCCTCTAACTTGTCAATGTAAATGCCAAAAAGAGTAAGGAACATGAGACAACCTTGCTTAATAGCCATATTACAATTAATTTATTTCAACCAACCTTTTGTGTTCATGAACTTAGCAATAACATTCTCATACAACTTTAGCACAACAACTCTCAACTGAAAAGTAACCTTTAACTCTTATAATCTATTTCAAATGTTATTTCTAGGCACCTTTCAAAAGCTTTCCTAAAGTCGACAAACCAACACATGAGATTGATTTTATTATTTTGGCATTCCTATGCAATAATCCTAGGAATAACTAAGTGGTCCATAGTTGAACGATAAATTCTAAATTTGGCTTGGCCTTAAGCCCTTTTTTCCTAACTTTCTAACCATATGCTAATATTTTTTCTAAAATAATTCCATAGAACCTAGCTAAAAGTGGGATAATAATAATGGTCCTATAATTTGAGGGGTTATTTTTTCCCTCTCTTTTAAAAATAGGCACAATGATGCTTTAAGTCCATGGTTTAGGAATACCCGTATTTATATTTATTAATGAATATAAATATAAATAGCGAGTATGCTATAATTTTTTGTTTTTAAATTTGACTAGAGAAGGTAAAGATAATGTCTTTATTCAAATGTATTAAAATAAAAGAGATGTGTGCATGTGTACTAGAATACAAAACATGGGGTGTTATGAATTAACAAGTGGTAATGGGAAAAGATAGAAAGTGAGGGGGCATGTTGCATCCCTTTAACTCCTCCTTTAAGATTGACAGGTTGCTTGAGTATATAAAGCCTTGAGAGAAATTCAACACATTATCCTCCATGCACATTTACCACTTTTATCTATAAATATAATCTTTGAAGATTTTATGAGGTTCCTTCTATTCTTATTCCTTCACATTGTCCTTGCTTGTCAAGAACACTACGATACATAATGTTAATGTCTCTACTATGAGCATGAGTATTAATAACATTGTTGAGAGAGGGTTGTAGTTGTTGCTACACATTGTGCATGCGATTGTAGGAGGATGAGCACCCACGAGAGTGTTGGACATGGTGTTATGGTGTTGGCATTTGATTTCAAAGAGGGCCAAAATGATCAATGTTGATTATGTCATTGATGTCAACAACCGATGTCATTATGATGTAATGAAGAGTTGTTATGAACAACATGCAGAGGAATCTACCTAAATCTTAGGAGAGGGAGCGTATTAGATTTCACAATATCAACGCAATGCAGAAACACCACCAGGATCAAATTCCCAAACAGATCATTTATCTCGATTAGTTAGAATCCAAGTACAAAACCAAAAATATCATAAGGGAAAGCGCATTGCAGAAATGCAATCAAGATTGAAATCCCCACAATAAAATTACAAAATAATCAAGGGAGAATCTTATCCACTAATGTAGATTTTAGGATAAACTAGGACTGTCAGATAAATTCAAGTTTCTCGAAGTTTATTTGGGGAATCTCACTTTGAGAGAATTGAGAATTGGGAATGAATAACCCAAACACCTGAAGGATGAAATAAATCTGGACCGTTGATCTATAACTGATCAAAGCTGTTGGATCAATAATTCATGAGATATCAAAATCCCGACAACTGTTGGATTGTGTTAGGTTGTTAGAGTCAAAGGAGGATTGTTAGATGAAGTCAATATCCTTGAGGTTTAGTCAGAAAATCTCACTTCGAGATATTTTGGAAATGGGAACATATAACCTAAAGTCCCGAATGACGAAATGAACTGATCACAATCGTTGGATCAAGGATTCAGATGAACCTACGACCATTAGATCTAGGAAGAAGACATGTGCCACATCAGGAGATCCACGTTAGTAAGGACACATGATGCAATCAAATGGTGACAAGTGTCAAGGTCCAGTTGGAATTTTAGGTACATGAAAGTCTCAAATCTAAGTGACACGTGGTAGTCACTCAACCAGTGCCAAGTCAACAGTTACGTCACTCTGGGAGTTTGTCCTTCGGGGGAAAACAACAATTACCTGAATCGCCGAAGGCCGAAGTTAATGCTAACCGTTGATTTAATATCCCTTGGATTATCACATAATCATTAGATCACAATGTAGTGGAAAATTACGTAAGCTCTCCCAGGTTGACCACTTCGACACTGACCAAACTCCGATGGAAATTGGAACAACAATTACCCGAACCTCCGAACCCCCGAAGTTCCAAAGCTCTGAAGTAAGATCTGACTATCCGTCGAGAAGGAAGATTCATGGTCGATATCATTGAGAGAAAAAATTCTTGGAATGCTTAAGCCCATGGTCCTAGCTCCTGAACATGTGGAGGTTATTAAGAATAAAGTGCTAATAAGAACTTTGATGAAATGTACTCCGGAAGGTTGAAAGATTGCGAAGTCTCGAAGTCCTGAAGTAAACAGTGGCCATCCATCTCAACCTTTGATTAAGTCATAGTCATTGGATTAAGCAATGGAAAGATAGTTTAAAGATAAAATCAAGACCATTGATTTGGTTTCATAAATCATGCCAACCATCGGATCAACCTTTTGAGAGGTAAGCACTTCAAAGAGTTGAAACTCTGAAATATTGGATGAGAGAGAGAAAACTCCCAAAGGCCGAAGTACTGGAATACTAGGTTCCATCCCCTGGTCAGGGGTTACGAACACATAAGACATAAGGTGTTGGGTATATCACTTAATTAATAAACACATGGTTTTGTTCTATTGGTCACATGTAAATGGTTTGAAGGAAGCACCTCTGGAGGATTCGATTTCTACAAACATTTGCAGAGACATGGAATCGAATTAAAAGAAATCGATCCATAAATATGATCAATTTATGAAAATCACTCTCACTGAATTAACAACCTTCTCAATGATGTTTGAATAATAATAGATATTATTGTTAATGTTGGCACAGGGGTAGACCCAAGGTTCAACGCTTCAACAACGCACCAAAAAAACCCTAACTATCGGCCCTTTCGGCAACACCTGCAAAGCAGATGAAGTCTCACCCGAGGTAGAGGTAGGGGTGGTTGCATGATTCAAATGTATGTAACCTATCTGGGACATAGATCTGTGATTAAACCACTCTAACAAGCACTTAGCAGTTAACATTCATCAGTATTTAACCCTTATTCACATCGCAGATCCATACCCTAAATACATAACAATGAAACATTCAACAAGATCTAACACATTTAAGCACTTAGCATGGAGAGATAAATCAGATCTAACATTCATTCACCTTACCAAGTACTAAGCTATTATACCAGATGCATCATACATAAAGATATCGACACTAAGCATAAATCGCATGACTAACACACAACATAATTCACAAAGCAACCATAACAGAGATATACATGGTTCACCCCAGTGTGGGGCTACGTCCACCAACTCTTCTCTTCTTTATTATCTCTCTTAGTCTTCTACAGGTATAGAGCCATAGGAACCCACTCTGCATAGGACAGGAGATCTACGCGCACCTCGCCAGATCCTCCTTCCCCGAGCTAGGTTTAAGAGCAAAGCCTTCTTACTATCTATACACAAGCTTCTTAAAATCACTGCACTTAGCTCTGCAAGTTCTTAACACATAGCATGTGTTGTTCCAGAGTCTGTACTTAAGGCTTAGAAGTACAGTGTCTAGGCATCCGAAAGTGGGTATAAGGTGGAGAAGAGAGAAACGTCAACCTTCGACAAAGGAAACTAGGGAAGATTTCTACGTTGGCGTTGTCTAGCTTCCAACTGTTCCTGGATAGTTATATCTTGTTCAATGGCTACCCATGAACATTCAAGTTCGACCCGGTTAGTAGCTGTTTTAAGAATAGTGTCGAAAATATTTAAGGCAATGTGTGTTTGGTTTGATAATCCGGGTTCGATATTGGGCTGTGTTGGTACAGGGACAGTCATGGAGGAACAGTAAAATTAGGAAAAATTTCAAAGAGAGATTAAGTGCTGTCTCAATTTGGTTGTATAAAAGAGAATTTATGGTTTCGGGAATAAAACAGGGATGCAAATCAAAGGCTCTTTCCCGTAACTGAGTTATATCTTAATAAAATGTATGAGGTGGGAGAAAAACATTTAGCTGTCTATGCTGTAAGGCTCCTATCAAGGGAGAATCTCACGTATAAATAGAAGAGGAAAACTGTAAAGAAATAACCTGATGTAGCATAGAATATGTGTAGAATTCTGAAAGTGTAGACTGGTCTTACACCCACTGATAGCTGGTACAGAGGAAAAACAGTAAACAAGTACAGAAAACCAAAATTCATCCGCTATAGTAGTGGTCGTACTAAATTATAACGAAGCACATCAGTTATGAATATGAAATGAAATGAAAATATGAGATACAAGGAAACAAACTCATAACATAGTCGTGACAGAATTGAGAATCTTCAGATTTGCTTTGTACTAACTCTCAAAATTGTAAAAAACTCTGTTACAATCGACACAAAAAGGTCTAGCCATTTTCTTTTCTTTCTGTGGTATATTTATACAGTTTTACAAATAAGACAGAATCTCAATCGTCACAAAATTTCGGTTATGACAGGGAGGAGAGAAATCACTCCATTTCTTCTTCTCCGTCTTCACTTGGTGCCAGAAGTTTGTCCTCGCGCGTGCTTGGTACAGGCGACACATCTTTCAACCAGCTGAGATATCAACCGCGACGGTTCTGCTTGACAGCTGGCTTCAAAGAAGTAACACTCTCGGGCTAACTGCGACAGCCTGTCTTCCATCTGTCCGTCTATGATGTCGATGGTGCATAATTGCGTGCTTGGTCTAATCATGCCTTTGTCTATTTGGACTATGTCCACCATAGTCACTTGGGAAATCTTGGCCGAATCTCTTTCCTCTTTTTCCCTTAGATCAAGTGAGATTTTTTCCATATCCATTTGCATCAACGCCTCGACATTACCTCCGCTCTCAATGCCTAGGAGATCGTCGTCTATAGAACTAAAATCCTCTTCTAAGAATTTTGTTATCTTTTTGGCTTGCTGCTTGCCTTCGGCG